>CM046064.1:33301313-33322087 GCA_025215515.1 Schistosoma japonicum | reverse complement strand
TCAGTCAATTCAATTCCCAACGAGGTTGTAGATGCGCACTGCTGAACAGTCCCATACTAGGTCGAAACGGCTGTCCGATGCTTCCAGTTGATCAATGGTTGTCTGATTCAGACAAATTCGTGATATCAGGATTGACAACTAACTATTTCCACACACCCCCACCCAATGATAATGTAATTATTGAACATTATTGAATGTAATTACATTGTCGTTGTTGCTATGACTTCATTATAGCATTCTAAATGTTGTATACTATTATTATTTTAATTATATTTAAAAAACACTGATGTTTGAACGAAGAATATTCTTCTTTTCAATAACTGCTCATCAGGTTCTACATTTATTAGTTCAAAATTATTAGTCACAAGAATAGCCAGGCAGATACAACATCATTTAGATATCAAGGATAATTTGATAATTGGAAGTTTTTTCTCATCCAGTTATTTATAAAATACGAATGTTAATATTGAAATACTCATCATCAAGTAACTTGTGAAAAGTAGACAACAATTGAGATAAACAAGATTATTAGTCAAATATGTGTATATAGGTATCTCTGTATATGGGTGACATAGGAGATGGGATGGTAGCGAAATACGATTAGATCAAGTGTTTGTAGACAAAGACTGAATCCTATTTAAAATGAAACTGAATGGGTAAGAGTTTGTAAAATGGCGTGGACGATAATCAAAATTCGTCAGATAGTAACAATAATAATAACAGACATAATTATGATCAGTTCATTTGTTTGATCTTAAAATGTGATATTCAAATTCATTCTGTGTACTTTGATAATAATAATAATAATAATAATAATAATAATAATAATAATAATAATATGGAAATGCACATTCAGAGGGAGAATACATATGCACTAATCAAATTAAATCGTCGTATGATTAAGGTGGAAATTGGATTTAATGGATCTTGAGTCGGCTATGGCAGAAGAAGAAGTTGAAACGTACTTCTTCTGTGTGCACAAGTCTGCCTTCTTGACCCGTTCACCAATCGCCCTCTGCCGTTTTAAGGACTTTGAGTCTAACCAACCCTTGGCAGATAACTGTTTATCACGTATATTATTGTGAATAACTGATTTATGCTCACCCCATGACCTGTTTGAATTAGGTGAGCTTGTATGAACGGTTGATACTTCTGACAACTCCTTCGGTTACCAAACCGGAAGGTGCTCCCGAGCACGAGAAAGCAAATTCCTTGAGTATGTGCCAATGTAACTTGAAACTGATAAACACAAAATGAAGTGGCAAGCTTAGGTAATTCATCCTTCATTCTCGGTATCACCATTGGGGCGGGTAGAAACATCATTTGTAGTTTTCCAGCGTTAAAAGTTCTCCAAATGGAACTGCGTAACCTCAACGTTAGCATTTCACTGGGCTCGTCCCCTCGTCTCATAAAAGCGGCTTTCTATCTACGGTCTGAAACCCCTTTCTATTTGTTTTCAAGTTAGCATGTTTATTTGTAAACTTTATAGGTAGTCATTCTCCCTGAGGTTTTTATGCAATGCTTCCGTTTTCTTCTTTCTTCGTCAACCCCATCAGTAGAGCATATTGTATTATTCTATAATGCAAGGTTTTCAATAGATTCCATTTATACTATATAGGTACAAAGCTAAGGAAGTTTGTATATTGTCCTATCCATGCGGTTTTCTTGTTCAAGATTCTTTTTAATGAGTCATCTGTTCTTTTAGTGACCAGAACATTTAGCGATGCTAGTTTTACCTTTACTTGCTTCTATTGGGATGGTGATATCTATTCCGGTTCTGTGACTTAATCGCATATATGGTTAGCCGTCTCAATTAGTGGAACACTCGTGATTAAAGATGTGGCATTCAGAGATAGCATACATCGCTCTTTGGTGTTCAGTCCCTTGACCATATCTACAAATGAAATACATTTTTGACGCTGTGCTTAACTATTGATTTGAAAGACGTTTCAGTAGGTGTACCAGCCATATCTCTACGCTGTGTTAAAACGAAGAGGAAAACCTTATATCCAATACATCCGCGATATCTAAATAATGTTGTATTTGCCTCAGACCTGGCTATTTTTGTGACTTATAATTTTGAACTAATAAATGTAGAACCTGATGAGCAGTTATCGAAAAGAAGAATATTCTCCGTTCAAACGTCTTTGTCTTTGATAAACATGGGGAATTTTTAAACAATTATTTTTAAGTTGGATTGTGACTGGCCAAGTGGAATTCACGACGCGCATTTCGTCACATTTCGGATTCGTCGGCTGGATGTACCTGCATCCCAATGTTGATGTTCACAGTGGATATCGAGGCAATCCGCTCAGGATGCGTTTATAGCAACAGAGACTGACCAGCTTCAGTCTATAACAAATCAATGGGATATACAAATTCATCTTAATATTATTATTAATGCTGATTAGGATAGCTTACAGAAATCTTAACAAAGCCTCAAGAAATTTTAAAGGAATTAAAAACACCTTATTTAGTTATAATTTAATAGAATTTCTAGAAGTCTTAGTGCCATTACCACTTATATGTCACTCATTTATCGAAATGAAGAATATAACTTATCGATATGGTTACGTGTTTCACATTGTCTACAAATGATTTAGTGTTGAAACTTCTTATATACAGTCTATCTGTTAATATATTCATATATTAAGGGGAATGCTTTAACACAGATTACAGTTACAAGATTTGATATATTTTATATGCGGCTAACAGTGAATTATGTACTCCTACTTCGGCTTATCAATCACTCGTCTCTTGAATATATTAGTTATATTTATATGTTATTCTTTACACTACGATTTGAATACATTACATATCATTCCAAACGCCGCAAGTCATTCTCTAAGCTTCCAAGTTCATAATAGTAGTAACTTGATTTGATGGATATAAAGCCATAACTAAGAGCTTAAAATTTTTCAGTCAGTAAGAAAAGCTTATTGTGTGTAGCTATGTTCCACATATAACTATACTGGATTTTTATTCTTAGTTTGCCATACTATTTGTAAATAAAATAACTAACAAATTACTAATTTGATATGGAGATATTTCCGCTACATTTAAACAATAATGTAATGTATAGTTTTTAAATAGTACCGTGTTTATACAACAACCATTCATAAATCTGTAGTAAATCGATGTCATTAAGGGAAAGGCTTTTATACATGTCACTCTGTTATGTTGTAAGGTACGATCAATTGCTTGATACGACCTTGTAAACATCGAATTACTGCTACCAATGACAGATGAAACTGTCCGGTCAATGCCTAATGTCTATCCCCATGGCCTACTCAGTCCCAGGTCAAATATTAAGAACACAAGACCAATTTCAAGGACTCCTTTATATTTACATAAAACTTGACCACACAGTCAACCAATTAGGAAATTAACATCTTTACAAAATAAAGGAAACAATGATAGGAAACTGAAGTAACATATACACAATTAATTAACTGTAATTCACAAATAGGAAATGACATACTAATAGTCAATAGGTCAAACGGAAGGATACGGCTAGAGGGATGTAATAACAATAAGAATGAAATGTTTACTTTACACACAACTAAGAAAATTGAAATAATCTTATAAAATACAGTTCTGAGTGTTAGTTATTCTTCCTGAATAGCCCACTATTACACACATCTATATTATGTACACTGTAATATTTTATAATATTAATTATGAATATCTAAGCTTTTCATCTATCCAATTTTGCAATAACTTATCTGGGAGACCTGACACCTAAATTTGTTCAAGTTTCATCTTGATCACTTTTGATAACTTTATCGTAAAGTTTTCATATGTTGTTCACCTTGCCTCCGTCTTAGCTGAATTTGACCATAATAAAGTAATATACACATTTATCACAATGTTACTATATAAATATCTGTTCATCCAATAAATTTAATTAAAGAAGTTCTATAGACATTGTTGATTTGAACTATGTAAACTGCTTCAGTTACAAGTTCTACATAACTTAATGGAGAACATTGGTATGAAAAATTAGATGTGTTGACAGCTGAATCACCATATCAAGAAGTGAAATTTCAACACAGCCGAAGATTTATTGCAAAATAACAATAAGTTACCTACTAAATATACTGAGAACAATGCGTCAAACGTGTTTTCCAAAAGTGTTAAATTTGATAGACGGAAAACCAATGGTCTCTGTAAACATCACTTCCATTGAATAAGGCAGATAGACATATACTTACAAAGCTTTATTATTGATGAAACATTAATTTGCATCTAAAGTCAATGAAGCATGTACAAGTTGAAGTGAACCCGGATAAGTATGACTAAGTTGCGCTTGTCGTATAACCAAAGTCGCTTCTATCGAATGGACCCCACTCTTACGAATGAGAAATCAGAAGGCACTGATGGATGGAAGTGAAATTATATTTGATCGTATACAGAGCTTTAATGGGATAGCAACGTCTAGGCTGGCAAACTATAGAGAGATGCTACCCACGGTGGTTTGAGTCGTGATCTGGTGAAGATGCGTGACCGCGCGCCTCCAACTAGTTGTGTCCGCTAAAACAAACATGGTCAGCATCAATGTCGAGAGCTTATGCAACTATTTATTTTGGGGATTATCTACCGCTACAAAGTAAATGAAATGTAATCGATATGCACTTAGTGGTGATGCCACACAGTAGAGTTGTTTAACACTTGGATGATAACCTAACGATTTTAATTCCGTCTAAATGGGGATTTTAACTTGTCGATTGGATTAACATTAATGCGATACAATTCGATGTTGGAAGGAAGTTTTGAAATTATCAATCGTCAATTAGACAAAAGTAAGCATACTCACCAGATTAATGTGAAATATTCTTATGTAGATGATATAGGAGAGGTGTATATGGAAGCTTTATAGTTAGTGAGTGATGATGTGTATCATTTCAGCATAAATAAATAATTATTCCGACTTAATCTGAAAGATGAAATGCGCGTAATCGTAGTATGAGAGATGTGTGTTAGCCAACCGTCCGCCGTCTCGGTGGCCTAATGGATAAGGCGTCGGTTTCCGGAGCCGAAGATTGAGGGTTCGAGTCCCTTCCGAGACGCTGGTGTTATGTAATTTCGGCGACACTTGAATCTTGTTCGGGATTGTCTCCGGTCTTCCAATGGGTGGCTTGGCGTAAGTTTCGTACACTCATTAAGCAATTCTCTCTTAGTCTCCCAAAGTAATGTATTAAGTAGTTTGAAATGTATTCTCATGTTAACAATATTATTCGATCCTTAGGTCACGTCAGATAGTTAAAGTCTTAGGGTTTTCCTCATGTACTTGCTTTTGTTTATCAAACAACTCAAAAGGTTGATTTAGAATAACAGAATTACTACTACGCTTTATTTATTGCGATCGATTCATAATTTAGTCAGCAAACTATGTTCCGGTTGGAAGCCACAATGAGATTTTGGAGTAATTGTGACAACTGCATCCGATATAGCGACAACCAACCCACCTTAGAACTACATAACACCAGCGTCTCGGAAGGGACTCGAACCCTCAATCTTCGGCTCCGGAAACCGACGCCTTATCCATTAGGCCACCGAGACGGCGGACGGTTGGCTAACACACATCTCTCATACTACGATTACGCGCATTTCATCTTTCAGATTAAGTCGGAATAATAATATATTTATGCTGAAATGATACACATCATCACTCACTAACTATAAAGCTTCCATATACACCTCTCCTATATCATCTACATAAGAATATTAAAATCGTTAGGTTATCATCCAAGTGTTAAACAACTCTACTGTGTGGCATCACCACTAAGTGCATATCGATTATATTTCATTTACTTGTACATGCTTGATTGACTTTAAATGAAAAGTAATGTTTCTTATACTCGCTCAAATCGATTTCAGTTACAGTGTGTTGACACTTTCATTTATAATAATAACTTTACCATTTTTATATAATTTAACTCTTTGTGCTCAGTTTGCCTTGCAATGACTACCACTCTGTATGACTTAGCCTCTCTATTACGGTTTTCTTGTTTTCAAATCATGTTTGCAATCTCTCTTCTTATATTTTCCGTTCCCTATTTTCGTCTTATTTTCCTCTTTTTATCATCTGTTCTTCAATTACTTTTCTTCTTCATTCTTATAGGTGCTATCCTTATCAATCTTATCGCTCTGATTCCTTTATTTTTTTTATCTTTGCCTTTCAATGACAACATCAGACAACTGACTGATTAGAAATTGCAATGAAGATTAGATAGAGTAAATGTTTGATTGAAGGTGAATACAGAGTACTTGTTATTAAGTTTAAATCAGTACAATAATATGTATCCATACACCCACTCTTATAACTTTAAAGATTATTAAGCCTATTATTGCCACTTCTTATCGTGGCAATTAATGTTGACTGATAAATGAGTCTGTTAGAAGTAAACGTGAATTGATTAGTCATTTGGGTTTTCTTTAAATAGAAGTTAGTTTCAATGAACTCTATAGTATAAACATGTGTTGACTTCCTACAATAATTTCGTGTGATATTGTTGACTGTATATCTGAGCTATTTCCGTTGATGATGACTTGGTGATTGTTTTGTGCGTGAAAATGACAGTTTATGGTTTGAGAAGTCGGGTAAAATGGACTGAATATATTCATAGTATCACAATTAAATCATATCTATCTTTTGATATATATCAAGCTTACCGTCAATTCTGATTGGCGTTCTTCAGGTGGTTTCACTACACTACGGATCATTGTTGGACAGTCAATTGAATGGAACCCACCACTTTACATTAACTTCCTTAACCATGAGAAAGTATTTGACAGCGTGAACAGGCAAATATTATGGAGCCTTCTCAGAAAATATGGTGTACCGAGATGACAGTTAACATTATTAGGAATTCTTACAACAACACTGCAAAATGGTGCATAGAGAGCAGCTCATAGATTCATTCGAAGTGATTACCTGTGTCAGACAGAGCTGCTTATTATTTCCCTTTCCCTTCCTTATGATGATTGACTAGATTATGAAAACCTCAACATCTCAGCTGCCTATACTGTATGAGTAGTAATATGCACTGATTGATTGATTGATTGATTTTATCACCATCTTCAGTCTGATTCATCTTCTTCCAAAGTTGACTTTTTATATTCAACTTACTGTTAAATTGGTTAGTACTACTACTCCACCTCCTCCGCGATTTCTCGTCTTTTGATTTTGATGCATAGTATGCCGATGTAACATGCAGCAACCTAAATTGGTACACACTAGTGTCAAGTTGTGCATTATTTATTAGCGAATGGCTGAGTTTAAAGTATAGTAAAACTCAAGTCCTGAACTCAGATGGTGACCACAACACAACTTCAATAAGACTTGATTGAAATTCACCCAAATGTTAATGGTTACTGAATTGGAATTTAGTATTTCAATTGTAACCTGTGAAATCAAAGCCCCGTTATCGGGCTTACATACTTTGATTATATACAGATGATTCTACCATTATTTTCAACACGTTTATTTGAGTAACTAAATATTAACCCACCATACTCCATGTTTGTACACATAAACATCAGATTGTCAACCATGCATTGATTGATTGTACTGGGTAGTCTATCATTTCATTTTTGATTTAGTTCTGTTGATCAGATAGTTACATGACCAACTAGAAATAAAACGAGATCAGGTTTATTCAGCTGACTGCATCCACCCATTAAACTAGGTGATGTTTAATCAATTTCGATTCAATCAGATTAGTGAAGTCGTTGTAACTCACCAAATAGAATTTGGTCCGTATTGAAATTGACTAGAGAAACATGACATTGGTTATTACTCAATAACGAATCAGTGTAGACATCTTGATCCCATAGAAATTCGGTTGTAGCTAGGATATTTCAGTGATAACTTCTTAGATTGTGAAGCTAGATGATCGTAAACAGTCTTTAAAGAGTTCAGGCATATTTTACTGACGCATGCCGATTAGCACATAACCTAGTTCAAGAAAAACTTTCTCATCGATTGCATCTAACAAGTTGCACTAATTTTTCAATTGTTTAGTTTTACGAATAAACTGATTTCTATCGAGCATACATCTAAATCCCTTCATCATTGTGAGAAATTTAAATAAATTGTAGAATAATTGAAAGGTTAGTGAAGATGTGACTTAATGACGAATCAGTACAGATAGATACAAGAGTGATGTATAATCAGTGCTAACATCGGTTTGTTTTTATGAATGCTTGCTAACATGACAACGTGTTAGTACTTGTCTAGCGAAAGTTAGGCTTTATTAAAAAAGATCTGTGCTCATTAATAATAACTAGATTGTTGTGAATATGAAAAGAACAAATGTAAACTTATTCAGCAAAGCAAACATGAATTAAGAGAAACAACCAAATAAACAAATAAATTAGAAGCAGATAATCAATAATTACCTTGATACACTAAGAATAAGAAGTTGCACAACAATATATGCAAATGAACCAGAGAACACACTCAAGCACATATACTAACATAGATAGATAGATCATGTATAGATAGATAGATAGATAGAAGCTAAGATAAGATTAGATAGATAGATAGATAGATAGATGATAGATAGATAGATAGACTAGATAGATAGATAGATAAGATAGGATAGATAGATAGATGTAGTAGATAGATAGAATAGATAGAAGATAGATAGATAGATAGATAGATGATAGATAGATAGACTAGCTAATAGATAGATAGATAGCTAGATAGATAGATAGATAGATAGATAGATAGATAGATAGATAGATAGATAGATAGATAGATAGATAGATAGATAGATAGATAGAGATAGATAGATAGATAGATAGATAGATAGATAGATAGATAGATAGAAGCTAGATAGATAGATAGATAGATAGATAGATAGATAGATAGATAGATAGATAGATAGATAGATAGATAGATAGATAGATAGATAGATAGATAGATAGATAGATAGATAGATAGATAGATAGATAGATAGATAGATAGATAGATAGATAGATAGATAGATAGATAGATAGATAAGATAGATAGATAGATAGATAGATAGATAGATAGATAGATAGATAGATAGATAGATAGATAGATAGATAGATAGATAGATAGATAGATAGATAGATAGATAGATAGATAGATAGATAGATAGATAGATAGATAGATAGATAGATAGATAGATAGATAGATAGATAGATAGATAGATAGATAGATAGATAGATAGATAGATAGATAGATAGATAGATAGATAGATAGATAGATAGATAGATAGGATAGATAGATAGATAGATAGATAGATAGATAGATAGATAGATAGATAGATAGATAGATAGATAGATAGATAGATAGATAGATAGATAGATAGATAGATAGATAGATAGATAGATAGATAGATAGATAGATAGATAGATAGATAGATAGATAGATAGATAGATAGATAGATAGATAGATAGATAGATAGATAGATAGATAGATAGATAGATAGATAGATAGATAGATAGATAGATAGATAGATAGATAGATAGATAGATAGATAGATAGAGATAGATAGATAGATAGATAGATAGATAGATAGATAGATAGATAGATAGATAGATAGATAGATAGATAGATAGATAGATAGATAGATAGATAGATAGATAGATAGATAGATAGATAGATAGATAGATAGATAGATAGATGATAGATAGATAGATAGATAGATAGATAGATAGATAGATAGATAGATAGATAGATAGATAGATAGTAGATAGATAGATAGAAGATAGATAGATAAGATAGAAGATAGTAGATAGATAGATAGATAGATAGATAGATAGATAGCTAGATAGATAGATAGATAGATAGATAGATAGATAGATAGATAGTTCAATGAAGTAGGTGATAATCGCATGATGATTTGTTAATGTAATGTGCATTGTTTTCATAAAACCACTCCAGATCTTTCATATTGTCTTTTTTACCACAATTCACCTCCTAACCACCCCTATATGAAGGGAGAAATAGTAGTAATTCAGGAAAAGTATTTTGCTCCACACGATTTAATTAACCGAAGCTTTACAATTGATTTTAAAGAAACATAATGGTTTACGTAAAACTTGGATGAGATTACTCCTTAAATTGTTCGGATACCCCAAGTTGTATTGAAATTATGTTTCGACATTTTGTGTAGTAACTTATGCATTTTATATTTCTCTATTTGCATAGGTGTCGAAGATTGAACTTTCTTGGAATAATGTGCCTAACCGGTTGCTTGAATTTGTTGAAGGAAGTTGCTTCCAATCATTGTCTTATCTAATTTTTTGTATCGAGTTCACAATTTACATGCTTCGGATCATCTTTATACATTGAATTATGGTAAAATGAAATATTTGTACTCAAACTCTAGGCTTGAACTACAGAATTAATAAGAACTGTGCAATGTGTAAATAGTAGATTTATTCTCTCTATATGGTCTGCTCACTTGACTGTATGGGTGAGTTTGAATGATAATCCTGGTTCGGTTGAACTACAGGTTTCCTAAAGATAACATTATCAGGCTCTACAAAACAAAAAGTTTTTCTCAAATATTTGAAATTTGTGTGGTGGTATGTTAATTGAATTAAATCGTTTAATTATGAAGCGTTCATTGTTGTTTTGGATGATATCATAAATACTTACTTCACTTCTAGATGAAATCCTTGCTAATGATTTCATCCAGAACTACATTGAAGACTTAGCAATTAAACTATTTTTTTTAAAGAATATACCACCATCTAAAATATTCAACTGAGTGTTATATCTTCATCATTTCAAAAGTATACCATCATGAATATTACTTCGTTCTTACTACTTCATATTTAGTTGAATACGTCACAGATTGATGTTGGCAAGGTACCATTGAAAACCAGGGAGCACTAGACAGCCGTTTCGTTGTATTGTGAAACTTTCTTAGCAATGCGCACTCCAAATTCCTCCCCAGGGGCTTCAGGTTAACAGCGAACACCTAATCCTCTACACCACTGGGTGGGCATCCAGTAGTAGAATTCCCCCTTCCATCAATAACCATCTCAATTCAATTACTTCATGTTTGATAAATACATTATTTCCATAATCGATTCATTATAATCTTTGTTACACTATCTACCTATAAGAATATCAGTTTGTTGTTTACTTGTTTTATTTTCTCGAAATGCTTTGTTTACAAGACAGTTTTACTTCATTTTGTTTACAATTTGTTATCGTTTATTCACAGAAAATCGGTCGATAGGAATCACGTGTTGTATTGATTTTTTAGAAAAAAAATAACAAACAAGGAGTATAACAATGAGTTCATTTTATTCATTTATTCATCTAAATATTCATTCATTCATGTTCGTTCGGCATATTCAATGTCTAAGAAGTGAACTGATAAGATTACTTAAATATATTTCTTCAAGTTTGTATAACTACCTGGATTCAATTACAGCAATCAGCTCACTAATGGCTAACTTTAGAATATTCATTAAGCTCTAGTGAGAAGTCATAACTGGTGGTGCTCAGGCATATCGGAAGTGAGACAGTTATCACCGATGACAATGAATTGTCGTCACGTTGTGTCATAAATTAATGAGAATGGCGATTCTACCAATAGTTGTAGACTCAGTGGTGTAGAGAGTTAGATGGTGGCTAGCCTGAGACTTGTGCAGCAAATTATAGGGTACGTGCCTCTGAAAAGTCCCATACTAGGATGAAACACCTGTTCGTTGCTTCCTAGTTTTTATTGGTACTCTACCAACATCAATCAGTGGCGAATTCAATCAAATATATGTTATTGGTTAACAGTAAGAGATTATATAAAAGTACGCATCGCCGTGCCCATTCAAAGAATAAGATATATAACTATGACCCAGAGGTTTAACAGCTATACGTCTTCTGTGAAGCCCGAAGGTCTTGGGGTTTGATTCGTTGGTGAGGTTGTAGATGGGGATTGTTGTAGGGTCCTAAACTAGAACAAAACAGATGTCTAATACTTCCTGATTACGACTTGATAACCTCCATAATAGGGACGTTAACGTTTCCATGTTTATGAAATATTCAGATGTTTTAGAGGCTTTATATGCCACTAGCATGCAGAAATGTCATGTACACTAAATGAGATGTAAGCTAAGCTTCACATGACCAATTAGAAACAATTTGCAAGTATTAAGAATGATGATGTATAAAATCATTATTTTTATTTGCATTCATTAGAGATTGATGTTGGTTAGGCAGTATTGTGAACCACTGAGAACTGGGTAACTATTTCGTCCCAATATGCGACTCTTTAGCAATGTACATCTCCAGTTCCATCACCTCACATCAGGATTTACGTATGCCTGACCACCGTCTACCTCGACGAGCAATGTTGTCTGTTGTAGGAGTAGGCTAGAAGAAAGCTAGGGGTGGCCAAACGAAAACATGGCACCAATCCATGAAGTCATTGACAATTGGGCTGAGCCATGTTAATAGATGTAGACTACCTGGTTGGGGCCCACGCGATGATCTTAACAAATGTTTAGAGACTGTAGGTGATATGGCTCAAAATCGATTGCAATGGAGCAGGTGCATCCACTCCTTGTCTTCCTCCGAATTCTAATTTTTGAGCTTATTATAATTTTCTCTTTACTGATTCACTTTTTATCTCAAATCTCATCTCTGATCTCTATGCCTTTCCATTAGTACTTACTCTGTAACTACCTCCCCTCCTCTGGAATTTGGTCCGATAATTTAATCTCTATCTGCTAATTGAGGCATGGCAACTTGAATTGATGTATGCATGTACTAAGTTCTACATTGTAACTGACTGACTGATAATAGTGGAAAGGTATTACTTCTTTTAAGTGATAACTAGTAATAAATTTCTCGATTAAAGCATAGTTTCCTGTTTTGAGAACAACCTCCGACTATCATCTAATATCAATAATTTCCAATACTTTTAAATCAATCACAATGAAATCAAATGATCAACTGATTTTATTTGACATGAAATTTCTTTTCTGCTTGTTCATTAGCAACCAAAAATGAAAATAAAATAACAGTAATGAATAACAGTAATAGTAATAATAATAATAATATTAATAGCAATAACAATATTAGTAAACAATCAGCATTCCAAATGACTAATAGAATCATAAAATAGTGGGATATTTTTGTCTATTTATGTATTTGTTTCATTTGTTATTGTTATTTTTATTCAAGGGTTTTTTGTTTACTAGTCACTATGGTGATGGTGCCTGTTGTATACAAGTTATTTGGAAATTAACAAAAAAAAGAGGTTTCATAGAAAATAATAATAATAATAATAATATTCATATGAATAGAATATTTCTGAAAAAACAATAAAGAAGTTTCACTGTAAATAACATTGTGAGAAGCAAATAACGAAATCGAAAACAACAATAATTTTGGCAAAAAAGTTTAATTGTATCCAATTCACCTTAAGATGTGTGTACAAAATGTAATACATCCATGTATATTTGTATATCATTATGTCATTATGTGTGTGTGTGTATATATATATAGAACCGATTTGTTCTAAACTGATTTGAGTAGCATTAGTAGTAGCAGTACTGGGATACGTTATACAGTTAATGTAATAATGATGAAGCTTATTGATAGACAAAACAGACAGGAAGACATATAATTGATATTAGCAATACTAATAATACATAAAATTTATTTCAATGAAAATCAATCAAAATGCCATCAATAGTAATTGTAACACATATAGTACTTCACTCAACTACCTATCTATATACATATAGGTATACACACTTAAGTAAAGGATAAGTGATTAGGTGGCATACACTCTTAGATACATACATCACACAATTATGTATATTTCCATTTTCATAACATCTATTTCACATAGAACCAAAGATAGACCGGATTATATTATTATCTATTGATGAAAGTAACCATCTAAACCATTAAATAAGATAGTAGATAAAGATATTTTTGAGGTCACCAACAATATCAAACACATAATCTAACATGTAACATTTAGATATAATAAAAAAAAGAAAAGAAAAAGAAAACCACAAAACTGAAATAAGAGATTACGAGAAAACAGATACTTTGTGTCAGGGAAGGCGATGAGAGGCCCAGGAGTGGGAGGGAGGCAGGGAATTGTATGAAAATTCTACAGAAGTTATAAAAAATAATAGTTGATTTTTAAATTTAAAAAAAAATGTTTTTCATTATTTCGGAAGCAACAATGAATTTATCTTCTAGTTATTGTAGATTTTCTGTTTTTTGTATGTATGTTTTGTTTCTTTTTTTTAAAAAAAAGTACATTGTTCATTCCAAATTTTTTTTTAAAAAAAAACCAAGGCAACACTGTGAAAGAAGCATACAATAGACATTTGAAAGAAGTTTCAAGTGATCATAAAGTAAAGCAATAGAAAAACCAATGAATACAACAACATTAAATATGGTTTATTATAATGATACATGGATGGAACTATAAAATGAAAAAAAAATTGCATAGTTTCCAAGTCTCATCAATTGGCTTTTTTTGTTTTATGTTATTTTTTTTTTTATACAAAGAAAGCTTATAGTGAGATAAAATTGGTGTGTGTGTGTGTTTCTGTGTATGTGGATATGAAAGAGTATACATTAATAGTGGTATACATATAAAGCATTATTCGATAGGAAGAAAGAATTTCGCACAAAAGTAATCAACCCTCCTCACATACATACACACTCTTCACGTAGTTTCATTTGGTATTGAAATTAGAGATCCATTCTATTGTGTTTTAATTGATTCATCTAAGCAAAAACATTTTGTGTAGAAGAGATTTACGGCTGTAAATGATGTCAGTGACAAAATCAACACTATTCTTTATAAGAAGTTAACATCTCCCATAGAAAATAAAGCAATTCATATTATTGCTTAACGAAACGTTCAAACCAACCTGATCAGTATAATGAGTATGTTCGATCGAGATCAGATACATAGATTTTATAATCATATACATCTATACATTCGCATATATATATATATATATATATATATATATATATATATATAAAGTGACAACAACATCTCTTCAGTAATAATAAACAGTTATTTGACGAAAATGAGATACAACTATTTTTTTGAAGGGTAAAAGGATATAATTTAATTATAATGTTGATTTGTTTAATTGTTTAGTGTGTTTAGTAAAAAGTTTATCTTAGCAACAATAACAACAGAATAAACGATTGATATGGTGCACAAATCAACAACAGTAACAACAACAAAAAATAACGAAAGTTAATAGTTATACGTATACATATAAATATATTATTCAGGAAGGTTTGAAACATCATTCATTGTCACTATCATAAACTCTGTCTCCATACATCTTTACACCGACACGGATAAACACACACACACACACCTGAGGACGGATTGAACACTAACCATTTTCAAACTGAAGCAGAAAAATGAAATACTGTGGATATTTTATTGCGTAATGGGTTGAGAGGGTGGAGAAGGAGGGAAGGATACATTTAATCATCATAAAATAATGGAAATCTGGTAATAGCAAACAGATGAAATCAATTAGTGTGATTGAGTACAACTGAAAGGTCAATGAATTTGAAGGAGGGGAGTAGCAAATATAGCAGTAGCATCAGCGTCAAATGCTGCAAGAAGTTGAACAGCATGAATGAATATCAAATTAGTTAATAGTTGAATTACAAGCCAATTAGAGCCTCATGTGAATGATATAATTATTATTGAAGGTGGGCTATAAGAACAAGGTAAACGAAAAAGATATCAATTATTTTATGATAAAATAAAACAAGAAAAACTAAATGAAATTGGGACTATAAATCAATAAATTCAGTGATCCGTAGGTTAAGCTGCATATGCGTGAAGCCTGAAGTTTCTATCTTTGAAGGGTACCTAGATGCTTGATACTTTAATACTTTTACTTGACAACTGATCATTGATGATTTATTTGTAATGTCTCCTCAGTTGATGTCATTTCGTGGAAAAAATGATCTCTCACATCCCACCTCAACAAAAATCAAATCACTATTAGATCTGCATTATTTAATTTAACATTACTTATTGACATGGGATAAACAACTAGTAAAAAACCAAGGATTACAAGATAGCTGTTTCGCTTAAGTATCAAACTCTTCAGCACTACATATACACAACGCGTCATTATGATGAAGCCCAGGACCATCCGGCCTATTCACGAATTAATGAGTGTTTGTAGTCTAAATAATTTCACTATAGAACAGAACAATACGACAAAAAAACTGCTTGAAAATATAAGCTCCATTACTATTTTAATGATTAATTCGCGATTATTAAAACCAGTCTTTTCATTTGGCTAGTAAGCGGTCATCTTCAGGTTTCTTCAAGATCTAAAGAATAGAATCACTAATCACTTAAATGAATAAATGATGATTGCCTTGGTTAACCATTAGTAATTATTTTTATATAACCAGGTTATAATGTTACAGAGAAACCGTATTACAACTAGACACTTATAATCACTCATAAAGATTGAAAAAACTAAGCAGATAAGAAACTTTCTTGCATAAATACTAACCGTGCAACTAAACATGATTAGTCAAATTTTAAAAAAAGTGAGGTTGCGCAAACATATCACGAATTGACTGAATTAGAAATATCGACCGTTGGGAGACGACTCAGTGGTCTAGTGGTGAAGTGTTCGTCACGAAGCCAGAGCGTCTTGGGTCCAATCCCTGTTGGGATTGTGAATGCACTCTGCCGAAGAGTCCCATACTAGGACGAAATAGTTGTATAGTACTTCCTAATAATCAATGGTTGTCCAATACAGACTAATTCGTGATATAAAGTTAAAGAAATTACTCTTGTACTAAACAAATCATGAGTCGTCAATGATAACAAATAACTTTGGAAAGTCAATGAAGAATTCCATTATTCTTCGGAATAATCTAGATAACTATGTATAGAAAGATAGAATATGTAAAACATAAACAGAAATCATCTAAAATCATTCTTAATTATACTTCGTTACTCAGGTATTATATATGACGTATGTTAAAGGATGAGTTAGGTGCCATAAAAGTACCACATATACTAAAAGATAAAAAATACCACTTTGAATGTTCAGTATAAAAATGATCAGTATGCATATCACAACTCTTAGATTAGACATTTTGTAGAGTCTATAATACTTATATTCTAGTCCATTTATAGGTCTACATAATGTTTTAGTAGAAGGCATTAAACTATGTAACTCTTTCTTTAATACATACCCTAATATTTACAAACTACGTGCAAACTACATACATTTACTACTGATGAAAAAAAAACAAATCATGTGACACATTCAATTAACCTTGAACAGTGTATGTAAAGTAGGCATAGTGAAAAGAAAATACGGGCTGATTTCTTTTTCTTTTCGTTTTTTAACAAATCAACATACGAAATTCTATTCGTTATTTAGTTGCTAACACACAATAAACAAAATAACAAAAAACAAAAAAACATTCTGATCATAGGAAAGGGATGAAATTTTCAATATAAATAAATCTAAACAACCATTTATGGGATAATTATTGATTGTTGTAAATTTTAATCACAGTAGACAATCGGTCTGATTTTGTTATTGCCTAATTTTCATAGGTAAACATAACTGTGAATATCGATGGAAATAAGGCATGAATAGAGGTAGGAGGAAAAAAGGAATAAATGAATGAATGAAGGAAGGAAGGAAGGTAGGGTTAGAGAGATTTCAATAGAATTGGCACCATTGGATAACAGAATAATCAATATACTTGATATGTCGTTAATCATATGACACTCTAGTGACGCAATAAAACAATGTGAAAACTTGATATTCATTCATTATAACAAAAAAAGAACAATTGATGGACATTGTTTTACATACAATGAATAGAATTAAACAATCAAATGATTAGTTTGTTTACAAGGAGATTGTATTCTTTACTAAAAAATTGATGAATGAAATTATGTTTATCAGATCTCGACTGAATGAAACTGATTCTATTCATTAGTTAAGATAAACTAATGACATCTAGTTAATTATATGACAGTATTCAAGAGTATTTCTGTCTTATCTCATTTGAACTAATGTTATGCTTTGAAAATTCACATAATTTAATCGTTAATGATGTTTGATTTCTCTTTCCAAATTGTAGAAAATCAACAGGAATACTTAAATACACTCTAATTATATACACATACCCGTTGCATAGATGTTTAATGCTCAGTTGCCTAGTAGTGAACACGGTGGCGTTTGGCATGTAATCAATTGAGTTCGAGTCCCGGTGCGAACATTACTACGTGGATGCATCCAGCTGATGAGTTCTAAATAAGGCGAAACGCGCATTCTGGATTTCACCTATCAGTCACAGTTCAATTTAAGTAGTTTATACAATATTATGAGAATAATATTGTGTCGAAGAAGTCATATGACTGAAAAAATAACGACTATTTAGTACATTGTCAATAGTGATATCCGATAAGCTTCATTTCATTCTTTCTAAATATATTTTCTTCTTAGTGTTGGTATTCATACTGAAAATTAAACCCTGAACCCTTAGCTGAAGAAGGATGAAGCCTATACTGATTATGATGTTTAGAAATACTGCCAATACTGTCAATATCCAAATGAGTATTACGTAATGCATAATATAAATAACTTGAATAAATCAACAGAAATTCCAAATAATAATAGTGCGAATACAGTTCCGATTAAACGTTTGATCGACAATGAGACAAGCAAAAGTATTATGTATAAAATTATCAGTGTACGAAATGTTTTCTGAATACTTGATTCAAGACTTACAGGAGATTTCGTTTACATCTTGACAATAATTCATATGAATCTATATAGCATCATTCTTAGTAAATTTTGTCAGTTGTCAAAACTATCAATCATCTAAGTGAATTCAATATAGTGTAAAGTAGTTACGAAGTAATTCGTACATATATATTGATTGATGTTATGCTGAGCGATTCAAGACGAGTAACTGATTTTCCGAACTGTTATTTTTTCCAGGAAACTATTTCACTTATTTTGAGTATATGTAAATCGATTATTTTATTTCTATTATTATTATGTCCCAATCGCCCTTACCTCCCATTAAACTGATGAACTGTATTAAATTATTTATCATTCAGGAACTATTATCAATTAAGTATGTTTCTGTTCCCTCAATTCCTAGTCATTATTGTTTCCGTTTTACCTATATACTATTCTTGCTATTTGTGCAGAGTCGTCAGGTTTTGTATGTATAAAAATGAATAATTGAAGTATAATCTGATTATCTAGTGGTTCAGTTGTCTTCTTTCCCTCATCCCGACTTTTAGGATTAGTAATAACGCAGCACTTGTGTGTGAATCCAGACTGGTGCTATCCGAGGTTACTGTTTTCCATGTATTATGATTGACCGTATTCTCAAAATTTACTCATCAACTTCCATGTGATATTTTAAGATCGAAAAAAGGATACGTTTTCTAGAGGTAGAAAGTACACTTTAGAAAATACCATTAAGTTCACATATCATACCCCAGCGTTTCATGAAAGATATTTTTAAATAGTTTCAACTAATTAAAGGCCGAGTCACAGTATACAATAATTAAAAGTGGTAAATAACAGGTGTAAGTAGTAGTAGTAGTAGTAGTAGTAGTAGTAGTAGTAGTAGTAGTAGTAGTAGTAGTAGTAGTAGTAGTAGTAGTAGTAGTAGTAGTAGTTAGTAGTAGTAGTAGTAGTAGTAGTAGTAGTAGTAGTAGTAGTAGTGTAGTAGTAGTAGTAGAGTAGTAGTAGTAGTTATCTAGGTAGTAGTAGTAGTTAGTAGTAGTAGTAGTAGTAGTTAGTAGTAGTAGTAGTAGTAGTAGTAGTAGTTAGTAGTAGTAGTAGTAGTAGTAGTAGGTAGTTAGTAGTAGTAGTAGTAGTAGTAGTAGTAGTAGTAGTAGAATAGTATAAGTAGTAGTAGTAGTAGTAAGTAGTAGTAGTAGTAGTATTCGTAGTAGTCGTAGATAGTAGTAGTCGTAGTAGAGTAGTCGTAGTAGTAAGTAGTAGTAGTAGAGTTAGTAGTAGTAGTAGTAGTAGGTAGTTAGTAGTCTTAGGTAGTAGTAGTAGTAGTAGTAGTCGTAGTAAGTAGTAGTAGCTAGTAGTAGTAGTAGTAGTAGTAGTAGTAGTAGTACGTAGTAGTAGTAGTGAAAGTTAGTAGTCGTAGTAGTAGTTAGTTTCGTAGTTCGTCAGTAGTAGTAGTAGAGTAGTTCTTAGTAGGTAGTAGTAGTAGTAGTAGTAGTAGAGTAGTGTAGTAGTAGTAGTAGTAGTATGTAGTAGTCGTAGTAGTAGTATAGTAGTAGTAGTAGTAGTAGTAGTAGTAGTAGTAGTAGTAGTGAGTCGTGTAGTAGTAGGTAGTAGTAGTAGTAGTAGATTAGTAGTAGTAGTAGTATTAGTAGTAGTAGTATCAGTAGTATTAGTAGTAGTAGTAGGTAGTAGTAGTAGTAGTAGTAGTAGTAGTAGTAGTAGTAGTAGTAGTAGTTAAGTAGTAGTTAGTAGTATTAGTTCGTTTAGTAGTAGTAGTGATAGCTAGTAGTAGTAGTTAGTAGTAGTAGAAAATAGTAGTAGTTAGTAGTAGTAGTAGTAGTAGTATTAGTAGTTAGTGTAGTAGTAGTCGTAGTAGTTAGTATTAGTAGTAGGTAGTAGTAGTGAGTAGTAGGTAGTAGTAGTAGTAGTAGTAGTAGTTAGTAGTAGTAGTAGTTAGTAGTAGTAGTAGTAGAGTAGTAGTAGTAGTAGTAGTCGTAGTAGTAGTAGTAGTAGTAGTA
>CM046064.1:33204598-33301213 GCA_025215515.1 Schistosoma japonicum | reverse complement strand
GACCAATAAATACTAATGTCTCGGTCTCACCAAATTTACTCAATGGCAACGTCTTTGATTGTACAGCTAGATGACGTGGGCTGATATCTTATGCGAAACAGCAATTCCGTCAATATTTCAGGTATGTTTTACTGACGAGGGTCGTTTAAGATAAAATTCAAATCCATGATTGGCTGTTGATCGCCTACAGTTACCTTTACATAAAATTTAATGTATGTGATGTCGATTCACCTAGATAGATGACCAAAAATCTAACATGATTGATGGAATCTAATCAGGAGTAAGAATTAGGCAAACATTAAGTTGGTCAGTACTCAAATGTCTGATAGGCCGCAATTTTCAATCCGACCTAGCAATTTAATAGTTGATCAAAGAAAGTGAATGTTCATTGCTTTTAAAACACAAATTAACACTTCAGTTACATGAGTGATGCAATCCTTTCATCTTTAATAATATAACAAAGTAGGGTTTATGCGGGTAGATTTACTTTAAAATGTCTACATGAATGCAATAAATTAAACCAATTTTATTATCGTTTTTTAGTACACGCGGTGCTATTATAGACTGTTTAATATTTTTTCAGCAGTCAGTAATTGTTGTATCCCCGCTAATGACTAATTTCTAGAAATAAGTCTCAAAGTTCTAGTGTAAATTTACCACCAATGAAGTTCGAGTATATCAGAAGAAGAAGTTAATCACTAGTAGAAATGAATGCTGAAAACTCAAAATCGAGGAACAATTAATTTTAAGAATAAATGTCAACTTAATGGTTTCAAGGTTAGCAGCATTCTAAGGTGCAATAAAGTTTAGAGATCTACCTCTAGAAGGAGTCGGCGTACTAGAGAAACTCGTTAATATTCTCCGAAATTCTTACGATGGACTACAGTGCGAAATTGTGCATGGAGGACAGCTGACAGACGCATTCCCAGTGAGGACCGGCGTCAATTAAGGCTGCCTACTCTCGCTTTTTCTCTTCCATCTAGTAGTTGACTGGATCATAAAAACTTCCACATCTGAGGGGAAGCACGGGATTCAGTGGGCAAGTAGAATGCAACTCGGTAATTTGGACTTCGCGGATGTTCTAGCTCTTTTATCATATACTCACCAACAACTGCAAGTGAAGACAACCAGCGTAGCAGCAATCTAAGAATCAATAGGCCTGAACATACACAAGGGAAAGAGCAAGATCCTCAAATTCAACACAGAGAGCACCGACCCAATCGAACTTGACCGTGAAACTCTGGAAGAAGGTGGATACTTTCGCGTACCTGGAAGGCATCGTCGATCAACCACAGAGGATCCGATGCAGATGTAAAGGCAAGGATTGGCAAATCAAGGGCAGCATTCCTACAGCCGAAGAACATATGGGACTTAAACAACTATCGACTAACCTCGAAGTCAGACTCTTCAATTCAAATGTCAAGACAGTTCTGCTGTATGGAGCCGAAACGTTTAACACTATTTCAAACATCCTCAGAAGGGTATAAGTATTTATAAACAACTGTTTACGCAAGAGACTGAATATCCGTGGGCCGGAAACCATCAACAACAGTCTACTATGGGAAAGGACAAACCAACTTCCAGCCGAAGAGGAAATCAGGAAAACACGTTGGAAATGGATTGGACATACATTGCGGAAATCATCTCACTGCATCACGAGATAAGCATTAACCTAAAATCCTGTTGAGAAACGGAAAAGAGGAAGACCAAAGAACATACTGCGTCGAGGATTGGAAGTAGATATCAAAAGGATGAACAGCAACTGGAAACAGCTGGAAAGGAATGCTCAGAACATAGTCGAATAGAAGATGCTAGTGAGCGGCCTATACTCCTCTGTGACGGGTAACGGGCGTAAGTAAGTAAGTATAGAAGGAATATAAATACATACTACTGATTATTTTCATACTAGAACTTCGTAATTTTTAGCGGTTGTTTCATTAAAGTCTCTCCGTGATATCAACTATAAAATTTATTCATATCTTTGCATCATCGTGTACGTTTAAATTGCTTCATACTACTGACTTTGATGTCCATTCAAAAGGTTTGTAACAATGTTACAGAAAATTTATTTTCAACAATATTATGGTTATTATTCATGACCTGATAATCTGTTCAAATTATTTCTATTAAGTCAACAATAAATGGGCTAATTAACAATAGTGATAATAATAATAGCCATTATTATTATTATTATTATATTATTAATAAAGTAATCATACTAACAGGACTCACTGGTTGTTAATTACTGCTGTCTCCAAGCTGTATAACGAGAAATATATGTTTGAATCACGGATATAAAATGGTCCACATTTCGGTTGACTTATCATTGAGTATTACATAATATCAAGCATGTTCAATCCTTGCTGTCGATAGAATGTTATCGATTAATATTGAATATGTTGATTAAATGTAATGTTTTGATGTAGTGTGGTAGCAGGTGATCTACAGTAAACTCTACTTGACATCGTTTTCATTGCAGTTGATAGTCGTCGATAAGGTGTACGTGTAATCTTGAGAGGATTGATCAGTCAGTGTGAATATTTCATTCCTACAGGCCATATACCACTGTCTAGATTGGAGTTTGACATCCAGATGACCTAGGCTCAAATCTCACTGAAAGTACCGGTCGCTTCAAATTAAAGTACGCTTTAGTGACGAGTGTCAACTGCAACAAGATCTAGGGTTTCTTATTGATTACATTAGAACATGTAACATACTTTACGCATTAAGGAAAGATTAACTCCAGGATTTAGAAGCAATTGACTTTTAATTCTATCTGGTCCTTAATGATCTGTTAACTAACATCAGTTGATAATAAAAATATCTTCAAACTTGATCTAACAGTGATAAGGAGCATGTTGAAATTTCGGACCACAATATGCTAGTGAGAAATTATTGATTTGATACAATTTATGATGAACATGAATAATAGATAAATCTATGCTTGTCCTATGATGTAGATTTCCTTTATGTTGTGAAGTATATAGTGTTAGTGAAAGGGCTATGGAGCAGGTCTGATGGGATGTTCATCTCTAACCAAACAATAACCACTGTAATGCTTTTGGGAAATACAGTATGCCACAAAGTGCATTGGCTATGAGTCGTCAAGGTTTAATTATGGTCTTTAGTGGAGCTGATGTAATGTCCAGATCTTTAAAATCATTTAATTCATCTGATTTGTATACACTTTGCCTGGATCTTAAGGTTTATTTGTTGGGAGTGGCATCCTAGAGAATGTTCTAAATCTGTTAGACTTTATGTTGAACTCTGTACATGTGCACTCTTAACAGGTGCATGAAGTCGACCATATGGTTAACATATACGTCCCACCTTCTGTTTCTGTGTGACTGGCCTTCCCTTGTCTAACAGTGGATTGAATGTGATACGATTAGCTGATATACCACGTACCAAAACAAAATGAGCGGAGTGAAGGTTATGAATCTGGAGACTAGTGGATCAAATGCTTACTGGTTTATGCATAACTTAGTAAGCATCAGTTTATCGCTTAATACAGCAATTCAAGTAGGATTATGTGCAACTTATGACTGGATGTATCTCATCGTCAAAGATGACTCGGATGTTGTATGGCAGATGTGGGATATGGTTATTTTAAGACAGTGACTGAGGTTGCTGTTCGTCACTCCACTTCTACGATGTCCGACATTTGTGTTAAAGGATTAATTGACTGCATTTATTTTTTTGTTAACAATTCCTTAAACGTAAACATGCTTAGAATGTTGAAAGACGCTAATAATACCATTATTTATACGTATATACTCAGTGTAATATCGTAATTAGTCATTTAGTATATATGGATAAGTTATAATAACTAATGTATACCCGTTGGTGTTAATGTTTAGGTGTCACGTAAAAACTGTCTAAACAGAGTAGATTTTTGTTACGTTCACCTGTCAGATTTGTGTTCTTTACATAAGGCACAATGATTTTACTCATTCCATTGATACTTTATATGCGCAACAGTTTTATTTATGTGCTTGACTTACATATATGCATTAGGTTTAGCTGTTTGTATTTGTCACAGATTAATGTTAGTGAAATTTAGACCTGTCGGATGTGAGGCACTTATCACTACTGTCAATGGATGATTCCCATGTTATATCAAAAACTGATGGAGTTTGGGATTCAACCAGTCGATACTGGTTGGCTAAGTGGTATGGATGGTTAACAGTTAGACATAAAATCTGAAGGCACCGAGTTCGATTCCTTGGTAGGGAGGTAATCAGAGGGGCGATTCACTGCCACAGAGGAGTCTTTTATTTTAGAACGAAACAGCTATCCAGTGCTCCCTGGTTTTCAGTGGTACCAGATGAACATCAATCTGTGACGAATAAAAACAACTAAACTTAATACCTATCTCCATAAAACCACCTCATATCAACATTTCTAATTATCTTTTGATGATGGAATAATTTGAACCATAATACTTATGTTGTAAACTGATTTTATTAAGTGGTGAACGCTAGCAACAGTGTTACCTCAATAGTACGTGATTGCACTCCTCAGTTATTAGGAAGATGAAAAGTAAAGATTAACTGGAATTAAGATTTTACAACAATTTTTGACTGTATGTTGTTATTCCTATTAATTATTTAGCACTATCCGACTGTGTAAATTTCCTCCTTGACTAAAAAATCGTAGATTTCAATCAGAAAAGATCATGTATC
Organism: Schistosoma japonicum; assembly: GCA_025215515.1. Classification (NCBI taxonomy): domain Eukaryota; kingdom Metazoa; phylum Platyhelminthes; class Trematoda; order Strigeidida; family Schistosomatidae; genus Schistosoma; species Schistosoma japonicum. The sequence goes on along the minus strand of CM046064.1, from coordinate 33,296,528 downwards.
TAAGCTAAAACTGACGTTTTCTAATTTCATATAAATCAATGAATATCTAGGCATTGTACATAAAATTAAATTTATTAATTCTGTAATACAAGTTCTGACAGGAGTATGTAAAGATTTAGCGGACTTGCTCGAAGTCATTCTTTAAGGAAAGGTTGTATGAATGTATTGGTGACATTTATGTTTTCTTAATATACCAGATCATAAGTTGAATCGATCGTTGGTAAATTGGCTTTCGCTTTTAACTAAAGTTCCACTTTCCACGAAAAAACACTGATAAAATAGGTATAGGAACTACGATTGACAGCATAATGAAAACATAGTAGTTTTCGATCCACTAAGGGCTCAATTGTAGTTATAATGAGCAAAGTGACGTATATTACTAGGTTTAAATTTATTCTACATGCCGCATAAGGTTCTATAGTTGATAGTTCAGAAAGGATACTATTGAAAAACTATAACGAGGTGTTACAAAGTAGCTAAATATATAGAAAATAAATTATTCGGCTATGCTACAGATACCAAGCTGAGACCTAGAGGACATAGACTACCTTATTTGTATGGTATACCACTTAAAGCAGCTGTTTCATCACAGTATAGCACCCGTCAAAATGCACACCAACAACTATATACAGTAAATCAGGAGAAGGGACTCCAGGCTCTACAGCGGTCATTTCCTTAAAGGACCAATTAACCGCCTTACATCAAACAGTCGATATTTCTAGCTCGTCAGTTAGCGTTATATTTTCACTACCTCAGCGATTGCCATAGGTAGGCAACTGACTCACATCCGATATAGTTGAGCTTCTTGGTCGCATCTCACTTGAGTTCTAAGCACTGCATCTTGAAGATAGTGACTAGTGATCTGATATTAATTGTGACAGGGTGATTTATAGATTCTTGAATTTGACATCATCCATTAATCAGGATTAGACAATCATTAAAAACCATCAGGTACTGGATAATTGTTTAATCCTAGTGAGAAAATGTGACTCGTAGAGTTCACCCCGCTCTTGAGTAGGTTAGCTACATTCATATGACAATAAATTAGGCCGGAAAATATCGACAACTGACTACTGAATGATGATTTGTTTGTTTAAAGGGTACTCGTACACTGCTAAACCTGAGCATTCTAGATTTGAGCACCAACGTGGAACTGTATATACACTCCTGAGAAATCTTATATTACAATGAAATATCTTTCTAATGCTTTCTAGTTTTCACTAAGTGTCTAACTAAGATAAATCCATAGCATGAAATCTAGTTATACATTACAAAATGTATCCACTTGTATATCAACCTAATTGTAAACTAAATGAATCTACCATCCTACTTTTGACAACTTCTTATCTAAAATATGTAGACACTGTTTACGACATGAAAGTATATTAATCTAAGAAAAAAATAATATTTGAATTGTAGTATTTTTTATAAAGACTGATATTAGGTTCAGTTATTTTCATTCATCACCAGATTGGGTACAATTGAAAACCAGGGAACATTAAACAGCTGTTTAGTCTTGGTGATGGATACAAACAACTGGAAAAAAAAATATATTCACATTGATAAAAAATATTTTATTGTAACGACTATATGTTCACATTTAAATAAACATTCTACATTTTGAACATTATTTATTTTGTCAGTTTATTGGAAATTGTCATACAGTGAAATCGTTGGACTATGATGATAATGGTAGTAGCTTTTAACTTATTCTACTATACAATGTATCATGTTTCTAAGGTTTAGAGTGAAATTGAACTGAGGTTGTTTTGTAGAGACGAATTTAAGTTTCGTTGGTTAAATTAGTTATACATCGATGTTGGCAGGGTACTAGTGATAACCAGAGAGCACTGAATAACTTTTTCGTCTTAGTGTAGGACTAATCAGCAGTGATCAGCCTAGATTCCGCCTCAGAAGGCTTCAGATTGGCTAACGCCTAACTTTCTGCAACACTGGACCGGCACCTAATGGTAGAATTCCCACTATCATCAGTTTGTGATATAGCGTGATGATCACCGATTGTCACCCGTGATGACCATCTTACTCTTGAAAAATCTGAACTCAAACACTCACAACTTCTCATTAGAACTTCCGGAACATCTTGAAGTTAGTCACTAGTAGGCTGATTAGTACGATTGAACTAATGAGTTTCTGTGGAGAGTGATATTAACTTTAGTTGAATGGATTCATCACAGATTGATATTGGCAGGGTTCATACTACTGAAAAGTCCTCTAATGCTGTTATATGCTCTCTGGTTTTCAATAGTATCCTTCTAACATCTATCTATAATGAATTTAATCAGCCAAACTTAATACTAATTTCCATATAACCCACATTAAATCAATCGTAAATATTATTGTATATTAGAGTAAAGCCTAATGAAGATCAAATTGAAAGCATTATTGTTCGTTTATATATGTCGTTCATATAATCTGTGTATTATGCATTACGACGACATCTTGATTGTCTCTATTCACTACCAGTAAATTCATGTATTTATGAAATAACATTTAATTTGAAGCGAGAATAAATCTATGATCAGTGAATTCACTTCTCAATATACCTAACTATTTATCTGATGTATTCTGATTACTTCTACTAGTAACCTTCACATGGTGTCATTATTCGAAAAACACTGTGATTGTTTATTCAGACTAAAATCCTCAAGGTCATCATAGTCAATGGATGTAATAAATAACCGAGTAAAGAGAAAAACAAAATTCCCAACTTTTATTTTGATGCAGTGAAATGTGTTGTTGTCGAGAAAAGATTGAGACAAAGACTGAGTATGTTTATTGCAAATCTAAGTATCAACACAGTAAACAGTACAGTTACTATTCAAAGGCCTACTAGCAATATTATCGAGATTTCATGAAGTCAAGTAAAGTTAACTTTTGTGAATAATAATAATATCCGATATGTCATTGTGTCAGTTAATCTCAGCTACTGCTTTCTCTGCTAGTCAATTGATGTACTACTTTAATAGGTGATCGAGTGACACACGACATTTAACGAAAACCAAATATTTCCTAACTGCTGTAAGTATGCCTCGATATTATTTAGCCTTCAAAGGGATAAGAATGAAAAGTCTATGCTGAGTATGGAATCGAATATCTTCAATACGATCTCTTAAGCATATATATATATATATATATATATATATATATATATATATATATATATATATAAGTTGCAAATCTGTTTTCATTCAATGAATGTATGAAATATGTGAAATTAGTTGTCATGTTTACAATGATCACTCATATGACTTACTTGTGGTTGATTCTTATATAGTTTATTTTATATAGAAGATACCATGTATGATGTTCTCTAGTGTAATCTGATTATATTTACCAAGGGTTGAATTTTGCCTAGAAGTGTAATCTAGGTTCCACGTTAGTTTTATGTAGGAATTGTCAAATGGATGCATTTTCACATTATTGTTGATGCATATATTGCTAATTCAACTCAGTTCATTCGTGCCACATGCGTTATTCATTGAGATATTGAATGGGTGCTTGTATCTTCTCACTGTTCATGTTAAAAACAAGTTCAATCTTACTACAAAAATCTGTAACATCAAGTTAATTATATTGTGATAGACGTTGTTTTAGGGATAGTCAGTATTAAATGGTAGAAGAGTGACCTTGGAACTAATGCTTTTTGGAGGGTTAGCTCCCACTTTAACATTCTGAGACCATTCTTACTAAGGTATTCAAACCATAAAAGACTGAGGTGACTCTTGGGATTCGACCATTGGGTGCCAGTCAGTTGCCTACCGATGGCAATCTATGAGTTTGTGCATCATATTTCAAATTAACTAAGGTTAGATGGATCAATCGTTGGATTCCAACCTATCTAGTAATCTATCATTTGGTTATTCGCAACGAAACCTGAAGACTCCAGCAACAGACTCAGACCGTGAAAATGGATGACTTAGAATTAAATCCGTCAGATAACATCAGTACCCTACAGATCATGAAATACTGACTGACCATCTTCCACTAAAATGTAATGCGCACTTTGCTTAACTATATAGATTAGTGGCCACACTAAAAATTTATCACTAGATTTCCATCCGTATAATAAAGGGCTTGACAAACATCACATCCATCTCTATTCAGTTTGACTAAAAAGTTTTATATTGTTGTCTTTTATTGTTTATCAGCTACAATCAGTCCATGAATTGATACCTCAAATTTAACGTTTACCGAAACACGCTATAGTAACTGCCAATAAATATTAATTGTTACTCTTCCCAGTTTTGCTACTACTACTACTACTACTACTACTACTACTACTACTACTACTACTACTACTACTACTACTACTACTACTACTACTACTACTACTACTACTACTACTACTACTACTACTACTACTACTACTAATACTAATACTAATACTAATACTAAAAATAAAAATTATAATACGACGACGACAATGACGTCGATTACGACGCTACTACTATTAACAATACTATTATAACTGTTACTGTTACCTGATATTGGACACAAGATTACTTCACTGATGTATTTCATCAATTAAATTTTATAGTCAGATTTCAGGAAAAGATTAGACATGTATATGCATATGCATATTTCTTGTAGCACAGAAATTATCACAACATCTAACCTAGTCACATGCATAACATACACAACTAACTTTGTTGATAGAAGTGAGAAAAAACTTTGTTTTCATAAGTAAAATTTAAGTTGGATTGTAACTGGCAATCGGAATCCAGGACACGCGTTTTGTCCTATTTGGGACTCGTCGGCTGGATGTACCTGCATCCCAATGTTAATAGTTCAAATGGAATTACGATATTCCTTTTACTTGATCAAAAAATATCGGTTTGATTAATGACTACTAAGGAAAATTATTTCTAGTAATCATATACCTTAATAGTAATAATAATAATAATTTACCAATGTTATCCGGGGAATCTAAATGATCGCAAAATGTTCTCCTAAATAAATTTCTTTTCATGAGGGGTAACAGATCTGTAATGATTGCTTAAGCTTAAAATTTCATATACATACTACTGATATGTTCATTAATTTATCATCAATATCATTATTCACTTTAGGCAATGTGATTTTATGTTATCTAAGCTAGATAACATGGGTGTTCTTGAGACTCCTTTGATCTAGATAGTTTATTTGTGAAACATTCATTTTTGTTTAGGACAGTATTATCAAGGATCACTTCAATGAGGAGTTAAGATCTTCCAAAGTATTAGAATAATTCATCTTGGCTGTGTTATTCATGATTGATTGTCCTTATGAGTTTTATTGTCTTCAATGCACATGGATAACTATGGGCATGAATGTGACTGAGAAAATGTAGAGATACTAAATCGGTAGAAGTTTAAGAATGATTAAGTATTTTCATAGCATGGCATTTAGATGAGTCAGTGATAAATTAGAATACTAACCTAGTTCCAATCTATCAGTGCATGTGAAGAACGTCAGTCACCCATATGATCAGAAGTCAGCTGGACAAAACAATAATCAGAGATATGAAGACAAATAAAGATAATCAAACACGATAGGAAAATTAGTCATAAGCAACGCCATCATGGCAATTGTATTTAATGCAAGTGGAATAACCAAAATGCTCAATTTTACACGAAGTTAGTCGTGTTTGTATTCACCAGAACAATAACGAAAAATCTAAACGAACCACTTGGTCCATGGAACATAACACCAATATTATCCACCTGAGATAAAGATCGTCTTCCATATTTAAAAAAGCTACATCGTTTGATTACAAAGCTTTCATTTTTGCTTTAGAATGTGTATTTGGTGAGGATACTTAGTAACAGTAACTAGCTTTAAAATATTTTACAAGCTGCACATTTAGTGATGTTGTTTGAGATAAATTTTCTTCATACGTTTCGTTTTCTTCATGTGTAATTCCGTTCCCTTTGATAGCTTCGTTGAATTCTTACCTTTACAGGATAGGTTACTGAATGTGTAGATTAGATCGATTTCCAGATGGGTTTGGTCACAGAACAAATTTACTAGTTAGTAGTTAAAAACTAGGAAACCATGGGAAGATGCTCCTGCTTACTGTATTACCATTGAGCAGAGTGGACACATTTTCTGATGAAAGATTTGTCTAGAACTAGTCAGTTATCCTGATAATTACCAAAGGGTTACAGAACTGGAATCCAATGATTCAAAGTGTCATTACATCCATTATGTTTTAATTTACTTAAATCCTATGCTTTTAGAAATCTGACAGTATTAGAATTTCTTCGCGTTCTATAATCAATCTGTTTGTGTTGGATTTTGACTGGCAGGCGGAATCCAGGACTTATTAGCTGGATGTACCTGCATCCAGGTCGATGCTTACACTGGGACTTGAACTCAGCTTGTTTCTTGCCAAGCACCATCGTGTTCACCACTAGGTTATTGAATCACAATCTAATGCAAACATTACTTGCAAACTATCGCTATATCGAGGCAATCCGCTAAGGATACACATATAGTAACAGAGACTGATCAATATCAGTCCATGACAAATCAACGGGAAGATCCAAATATACTGTAATTATAAACTATTTTTGGTAATAATAGTATGAAACTTTAAGATCAAGTACTTTGGTGATGAAACGTAGACTATCTTAAAGTTGCAAAGTGGCCATCATAGGAATCCTATCTGCCTCTTGTTAGCTTAGTACACCTGTTATATTTCAGTGGTGGTATTCACATTGAGACTCTAACCCAATACAGATTTTAACGCTTTACTTATTCCAGATAACTACTAACATTTTCAAAATGTATGGCATCAGTCGACTATCTGTAGTCCCCAGTTCAGTGCATAATGTTTTCTCAATTCAGTCGAAAGACACTAGGTTTAAGTCATAATATGAACATTAACACAATCCAAATTTATTAGAAAAACATATAACTAAGTGGAAAATACTGAAACGATTCGGAAGTAAAGACTTATTAATTACTATCTTGAATAACATTAGAAAGTTGCTATACCCTTGTAAGAAACAAAGAATAAAGATTAGGATACAGTTTTTATGTATATTGTATTTGTATAGAAACACTGTAATTATTTCTTTCTCCCATTACTAGTAACATTTAGTTGCTAACCTAGATGAATATTGTTGATAGTACTAAAGAATAAGTAGACATTGTCTAGGCGGAAAATTATTCAGAAGAAACATAATTTCAATAACATTTGTCTAAGTAAATTACGATATAATTCATCTGTTTTTCATGAACTTTTGACCTAAATGAAATCAGGTATTATTATTCTTGTTTCATGAACTTTGCTTAATAGACATAAATAGAAAATCATTCATTTTATTTGTGATGGTTTCTATTAAAATTAACCAACATCTATATGAATTTGGTATTGGGCTTAAAAGAAAAACTTTGAAGTCAATACTTATTTAACAGCCTATCTTATACAAGACAAAGCTGATCTGATTGCCTTAGTAAATGAATAGGAAGAAAATGAAACTATATGGTATGAAATAATGAACGTTTGGTTGAATAGTCAATGTTGAAACTAAGTAATCTACTACATGGTAAACAACTTATTTGAAGAGTTATATACACTGATCATTAGATTCAACCAACTAACACACGCTTCAGTTTTATTACATTTAAAAAGGGAGTCTTCATTGACAACGATAATTTAATGGTCAAAGCATTTGGTGTTCACATTATCAAACCAACGTAGATCTTCTCAAGAAAAAAGTGGAAATTCTACTATAGAACACCGGCTGGCCCGATTGTGTAGAAGGTTAAGTGATCACTAAATTGAAAGCTCTGGGTATGAGTTTCTGCAAAACTTGGGAGTGCACGGTAATGAAGAGATTCATACTAGGAAGAAATAGTTGCCCAGCCCTCTATGATCTATTGTGGTACTAAACAAACGTCAATTTGTGACGAATGCAGACAACTAAATTTAATACGTGTCACCACGCAACCACCTCAGTTTACAGAGTTTAAGAGTTTATACGAAAATTTTTCACTATTTTTTTGGTCTTCTGAAAGGTAGTGGCTATTCACCACCGATATGCATCACAAACTGCTACGAACACAGTCGCTTATCATTCGCTGATTTTTCGATGGTCTTTAAAATAATATACTTATAAGTCTCCACAAACCCATTACTTGATAATATATACTATTCTAAAATGATTAGAAATGTGTAACTTACAATACACTGAAAATTCTTGCGTAAGTATATACCGAGATGAGTTTTCTCTGGAGGATTATAAATCAGTGAATTCTCGATAGTATCCACTCTCTACCTCATCTAGGTGCAAACTCAAGCCAATTAATTCCAATGAAGTTCAAAATGAATCAGATTTCTTAAATATTTCTAGATAAGTGTAGTGATAGATTACAAATTACCTGATAATAAGATTGTGTATTATACAATTATGTTCCACTGGCTTGAAGATATAAAGTTTTACAGATCTGTATTGAATCCACAATAAATGTAATCTTAAATGAATTAGTTGTCTAGTACTGTGAAATTTAATAACATGTGTCTTGCAATCATTTACAAGCATCTTATGTAGGTGTAAAGATAAATGATGTGACGTAATAAAAGAAACACAGAACATTCTGTAGAAGTTTACTTTCTTTCTATTTACTTGAAAAATATGTAGACAATAAAGTCATTACAGAAAATGTAATTTATAAGAATAAAATATTTTCTTCAAAGGTTTAACTTGAAAAATCGCCTCACAAATGAATATTTCTAGAACATTCTATTACTGAAATTTTTCTTCATGTGATTAAGATTTAGTTAATTGAATTCATCACAGATTGATACTGATAAGGTATCATTGGAAACCTAGAAGCACTGGATAACTGTTTTGTTCTAATAAAGGACTCCTCAGCAGTGTACATCCTATGATCCCTAGTTTTCAATGGTACCCTACAAACATCAATCTGTGACGAACGCAGTCAATTATTTCTTCCCGTATTCAATAAAGTAACAGATTTAAATGAATGTAAAACAGTTATTCTCCTTATTAACTTATTAGAAAAAAAGAGATTTGTTGTTTTCTCCTATTCAATAGTTCAAGTAATTTTCCATGGTTAACTTACATTAACTGATAAAAATTAAATATCAGAGAATATTTAGTCTGAAAAGTTTCTTTCTAGTTAACACCTTTTAACAATGCATACTGAAGACTCAATATGAGGTTGAACGTACGACTTTCAACTCCCATGAAAAGCCATCAATATGAGAATCCATTTCATCTATAAAACAATAACTGGATCTTGTACTTGTCAAATTAGATTCCAGAAGACTGTTTAGTGTGCTAACCGATTATGTGATGGACATTAGATCATGTTGGAGTTGAAGCCTTCTAGTTATTGATCTCCGAGACAGAGTTGAGCAGTCCCTGGTGCAATATCCCTAACATGCTTCATATTTAATTGCCAATCAATATGTAAGCCGAAGATAAACAGATAAATTCCTTCAATGAATTCATATTCTAAAATAAACTTACGAATTTAACCCTATGAAACACTCAAAAGAAAGCATTGACTCTGAATTATGAAAGCAAACGGCTAAAGTGGTATTCTTTGCAATTTTATAGACAAACTTTATGACTAATGATGTTTGATCGTTTTGAACTGCACTGATTCAACTTTTCAACATAAACAAATCACTAAATCATATCACTATAAGCATTTTCGCTTACTGAATGGATCACAAATTGATCTAGGAAGGTTGGCTTTGAAAACTAGGGAACACTGGAAAACTGTTTAGTCCTAGTTTGGGACCTCTCGGCAGTGCGCACCCTAAATGCATAAACATTATCATCTTACTTTATTTCTATTTTGGTAGTATGACTGCAACCAAGTACGAAACAAAATGATTTCTACATAAATGTCCTTTAGTCTAAACATTTCACGTTATCGCTATCAGTTACTCAATATTTCGCTTACAAAATGTAAATAGATTTTAAGTCAATGGTAATCAGGCAAGAAGCTGGTGAATATCTATGTTGATCCAAATTACCACATTACACTAGTACACTGAAATTAAATTGTTTGCCAGAATAGCAAAAGAAAATTTGAAAAAGCTGAGAATTCGTGAAACAAAATAAAGAAAGTGATTTTGAAGTGCATGATCTAAAGGAAAACAAAGAGTGAATGCATCCACGCACAATCATCTTATACCGTCTATTACTAATCATAATAATCGTTTGAAAACTTAACCAAATATTCTGTGTTTATAATAAGAAAATCAGTAGTCACTGACATGACAAACTCCTGCCGCTTATTAATTAAACCGTTATCGACTTTTATCCAGGGAAGTCTAACACCAACCAACATCACAGGTTGACACAAATAGCAAATCGAATAATATCTATCTACCTATCTATCTATCTAATCTATCTATCTATCTATCTATCTATCTATCATCTATCCGTGATCTATCTATCTATCTACCGTGATCTATCTATCTAAGCGAGCTATCGATCTATCCCTGATCTAGCTACTATCTATCTATCATCTAAGCTATCTATCTCGACTATCATCAGCGACGAGGATCATCTAGCGAGCGACTATCGATCTATCTATCTATCTAGCTATCTATCATCAGCTATCGATCTAGCATCTATCATCTAGCTATCTCTTCTAGGAGCTAGCTACTATCACTATTATCTAGCGATCTATCTATCTACGGGACTATCGATCGGCGAGCGAGCGACGAGCATAGCAGCTAGAGGAGCTATCGAGCATATCTATCGATCTATCGATCGATCTACGAGCTACGAATCTATCTATCTATCTATCTATCTATCTATCTATCTATCTATCTATCTATCTATCTATCTATCTATCTATCTATCTATCTATCTATCTATCTATCTATCTATCTATCTATCTATCTATCTATCTATCTATCTACTATCTATCTATCTATCTATCTATCTATCTATCTATCTATCTATCTATCTATCTATCTATCTATCTAATCTATCTATCTATCTATCTATCTATCTATCTATCTATCTATCTATCTATCTATCTATCTATCTATCTAATCTACTATCTATCTATCTATCTATCTATCTATCTATCTATCTATATCTATCTATCTATCTATCTATCTATCTATCTATCTATCTATCTATCTATCTATCTATCTATCTATCTATCTATCTATCTATCTATCTATCTATCTATCTATCTATCTATCTATCTATCTATCTATCTATCTATCTATCTATCTATCTATCTATCTATCTATCTATCTATCTATCTATCTATCTATCTATCTATCTATCTATCTATCTATCTATCTATCTATCTATCTATCTATCTATCTATCTATCTATCTATCTATCTATCTATCTATCTATCTATCTATCTATCTATCTATCTATCTATCTATCTATCTATCTATCTATCTATCCTTGATCTATCTATCTATACCTAATCTATCGTTTGCTTGAATAGCATTGTGAAATTTATCCATACATATATTTTGTAACATTGTTTTCAACGTATCACAATTGTTAAATACTACATTGAATTCCAGCAATCTAATTGTCAGCTGCGGTTATCTGTAACATTTTTATATTTCATTTAATTTAGATTGTGACTGGCAAGTGGAATCCAGGATGCGCGTTTGTCCTATTTGGGACTCATTGGCTGAATGTACCTGCATCCCAATCTTGATGTTCACAGTTGGATTCGAACTCAGTCCGTCCTGGATTCCACTTGCCAGTCACAATCCAAATTAAATAATACTTGTGAATAATCGCTATATCGAGGTAATCCACTCAGGATGCACATATAGAAACAGTGACTGACCAGCTTCAGTCTATAACAAATCAATGGGAATATACAAATTCATCCTACTATTTTTATATTTATTATCTTTCAATTCGTTTAGTCTCTGTGTGTTGTGTAGTGGAATATGATTCACAAGTTTTAACTTCGACTATATTTGTATCATTCACCCGGTATATTGAACTACTTTACACTTCCAATGTTTATGTCAAACAAATACTCATAACCCTAACAATGTGAAATGAAGTCTTTCATAAAAATTATTCTTTAATCTTTAGAGTTCGCCTACTAAATGAATAAGTGATTAGTGAACATTGAAGATGTTGAAAATAATCTCAAACAATGTGTTTATGTTAAAGTCTGTTCAAGTGTACACAGATTCAAAATTTATGAAGTTGATATACATTTTGTACCTTTGTTAATATTGAAAATGCTTGTTTACATTCTCGGTGTGAAAGAAACATAGGATTAATTCTCAAAAGATACTTAGTGCTTAATGTAAACTTATCAAAATGGTATGATTTATACTGGATTATGACTGGTAAGTGAAATCCAGTTTGGAAATTATTACCTGTGTATCAGTGTTGATGTTTACGTCGGTACACGAGTTTAATTCGTATTGTGTCCTACGACACCTCGTTCATCAGTAAACTACTGAATTCGGACAATCATATTTGTACGACTGCAATGTATATATAATCGGAAGGTATTTGAATCTTTCAATTGATTTGATATAGATTGAAAATGCTCACTCTTTGTTACCATGTATACATCCTTAGTGAATGGCCTTGATACAAATGAAGTTCACAAGTATAAGTAAAGTTGGATTTCAGTTGGCTAGTGGAATTGAAAACAGGAAGATTCAGATGCCTTCAAATTATCATAAAGGATTGATACATTGCATATCATATTACCACATATGTATATATAACCATAACAAATGATCATACAATAAACATGTTCTACTCCATGCTGTTTATGGGAAAATATTAAATCTAGTGATAAATTAATTGATTAATGAAACATTGTTCAAGAAAATAACTGTAGGTTTCTGGGCATTTATGTATAACACTTGAAATAAAATGTAATTTATCCTGTCTTGTGATGGAATACTGTTTTACAATCATAGTTACTTATCCACTTAATTTTAATGACGACGACAATAATAACAACAACAACAACAACAGCTGAACGCATACATCATGTATCACACTAAGTGAATAAACGTAAAATGAGAAGATATCAATGCTTATTGTATTCAATACCATATACGTGATGAGAGTAAAAAAATTCTCAGTATATAAGAAGCGAAATTACAACTTAATTCCTGTTTACAATCATTTCTATCAATCTCATGACATCGGTTTTCATCATCATGAATGTACTGTATAATGATTGCCTCTCATTTCTTTAAAAGATAAAGAAGGATGAGGAAAATATGTGCTACATTGTATATGGAGATGATTATTGAAATTCTTAAGAACCCAACTAGTAGTACGCTTCTAAACATGTTACGGAAGAGTATAAGTACAAACACCTATTATACATAACTAGTTGATTAAGTCAATTAAAGCTATTTTCTTGCCTCCGTGGTTCAGGCTACATAGGCCTTTATCCACTTATTGATATTAAGGTTGCTTACAAAATACGTTCCAATCTTCTAAGGTTACTTTCCATTCAACCCCTTAAAACAGTAGAAGCTTTGGCTAATCATAATATAAGGACTAAACATTGCGTATGAAAGAAGTATGTCGTTTCCTTGTCTTTACCTTCATTAAAATGCCAATATCATAATGAATCAATTAACGAACACACTAATTATGTTAGTTGATTAATTTTTAACTGTTGTTTAATAAATCGAAGACAAAATACAGTTAAAGATAAAACGTACTTATATTCGTCGTTTCACAAAAGTAACATTTTGAAATCAATTGGTTTGACACTTAATGACCCACCAAATGGCTAGTTTAACTCAATAACTTAATAAACAATTCGTTGGCTGTAGAATAGAAAGTCAAATTTCACTGTGAATATCAACAGGTAAATGTAACAAGTACACTTAGATGATAAGCCAGAGTCTGGCTCTAAAGGTATCTCAGTCTAAAACGTTCAATCAAGCGCATTTGCTGTCTAGGAGTACATACATCATCAGTTATTTAGTAAAATTATGTATATTTGACAATAAACAAAATCTTCAATATGAGTAATTCAACAAGTTTACAGTAGTTGTTGATGACTTTGTTTAATCTAAAACAGCTGAAGAAACATAATTAAGTACTAAAACTCTTTTCTTACTTTATATTAACTCTATGGTATATGTTTATTCGAAATTTGTGTTTGCGACGTTGTTCCTCTCTTCCAGTATCCAAAAAACAGGAAATATATTGTTTACTGAAGAACAGTTATGTAGTATTTACCATCTTCAATCGATATATCGAGTAATAATCAGTTGATATAACAATATACTATGGATGTTATTTTATCCATCATTTGATAACTTTGTTCTAGTGTAAATGATGATGAAAACTTTTTCGCGTAATTTTAGACTGTAATATGGAAAACAACTCAAGTTTACATTTCCTTCTATCTTTGGTATTCATTAACTGGATATACTTGCTACACCCTGTCGCTGATGGTCATATTGGGATTTGAACTCACAACATGTCTCTTCGTATGTTAACACATTATTCATTAAGCTACCAAGTTGAGATGACTACTGACGTATTCGATAGGTAGGATTTTAGTTTGATTAAGCCCTCTGAGCTGGATGGTTTAATTGTTGAACTTTTATTGTCATCCAGCTCAGAGAAAGCAGTCAAACCGAAACCATCCTCTGAGCAACTAATCTCTATGATTGATAAGCATGATGTATATTTGTAAAGGTTTGGATTATGTCTTTGAACTATGCCAGGCATAACAAAATCATCAAGACATGATGAGAAGGTTAATCAATACCAATCCACTTCCATCTCCTTCAATATATTCTTTATTTATGCTAGAAGACTTGTCTGATGGTTAATTTATTTACCTAAACCAACCCAGGAAATCAGAAATATGGATTTTCAGTTGTCCCATTGATACTTAATGTTAAGTATTGAATCAGACTTATGCATAAAGTTAATTTTCCCCAATTTCATTTCATCACCAAATAATCACTCAGACATCTATTAAGCAACTGAAAGGTACAATTGACCGCACAAAAGGGATTCATATCCCTAACTAAAACACTTAGATGACTTGAAGATTGCATTTTTATAAATGAATTATCTCTATGACTACCTCTTAACAGTTCGTAAATTTAACTGAAGTTCTTCGGAAATTTCATTAAAATTTTTCAGTGCTTTAGAGAAGTTGGCAAGCAAACTGTCAGTTAAGTTCAGGATATGAGTTTCGTTCTTT
This sequence comes from Schistosoma japonicum, assembly GCA_025215515.1. Classification (NCBI taxonomy): domain Eukaryota; kingdom Metazoa; phylum Platyhelminthes; class Trematoda; order Strigeidida; family Schistosomatidae; genus Schistosoma; species Schistosoma japonicum. The sequence continues at coordinate 33,281,327 of CM046064.1, read as the reverse complement.
TCGGCTCTTACCAATTAAATGCGCATGTTGGACTGGATCTTAGTGCTGACATTCACACTGAGACTCAAACCTAGTCTTTATCTCTTTAAATGTTGACTAGTTATCCTTTGAACTGTCGAAACAGTCACAAAGTTATTCATTATAGTATGAATTTGTATACTCGCATATGATTAGTGTTGAGTTCTAGCAATCCGATCAAAAAGCACACATTCTACAGATTACGATCAATGGTACCAATAAAGAGAACATTCAAATCCTTACATAAACATTTTATTATTTCACTGTTGATATTTATTGAATAGATCATGTGTAAGAATATGCAGAATTCAGTTTCCATATCCTAGACTAATTTATTTTCACATGTACCTCATTATTCCAATATATTTCATCAATCTATTTATATGTAATTACATGTACCAGTTCAACGAATGTTTCATTCAATGAATTAGTTATTGGACGATTATTTATTCAAACTGTGTTACTAGTTGGTGTGGGGGGGAGGGTGGTACAGAGTGTGAAGATTAAATTGAAGTGAACATTTTGTATTTCAGTCGAAGTGAACACTACATAATTTGCATTGTTGCATATATATGTATGTATACATTCATATATGTGAATAGATCTACGAGGTTAGATTAGATTGTGTACGAATTCACATTGATAGCTATAATGAGGTTAACATTAAATATTATGTAATACATTCTGACAACTACTTTTCTTCATTCCAATAAATATCCTACAAATATGTAGGTATAACTAGTGTAATTTAGTTGTATACACATAACCTTTGTATTATTGAACATTTAAAGTTGTTTGTAAGACCTTAAAATGCTTATTTTTTTTTACTTTTACATACCAGAAGTCTTCTATGAACCGATAATCTATTAAAATGGCTAAATGACTTCATACACCCCCTGCCTCCATAATGTGTTTAACTGCATAAAATATTAAGCTACTATATCCTCCAAGACCGCTATCAAACTATATATATATGCCTTAATTACATTATACATTTGACTTTCGAGAAGATAGAAGAATACTTCTTTGTAAATGACTAGTATTCCGTTATTACATGTATCAGAGTGCTAATATAATCGGTGTGTTTTACCCTTTTATGTATAGTACAAATTAATCTCATATAATTAACATTGCTGAAGTTACTACCATATATGAAGGAAAGACTTCCAATTAAAAATAATTTATTATGGCTGTTAAATAAGCTAGTAACTATCATCACAATGCATATTAGTGAGTGATTTGGCTTTGAAAGTTTCAAAATTAGACATTTAAACTATTACATGTTGACTGAGCTTAGTTGGTATACACTAATAATAAATCCTCTGTTGATGAGCTATAGTTATTCAATGCTACGTGGCTTTCCATAATCAACTAGGTAAAACCACTCAATGACGTAGAGCGTCTTTAACTTAATGAGTACATTATATATATATATATATATATATATATATATATATATATATATATATATATATATATATATATATATTAAAGCACTGTGTTCTCTAAAATTGTTGGGAGCTAAACATATCTCATCGTTTGCACACAGGCGTTTGAGGTTCACCTTGTGAGGCTTCTAGAACTTTTAGAGGAAGAATACTCTTTGATGTAGTCAATCATCACTCTATATCCTTAATCTAATCGCAAGAGTAAACGTTCTACTGATACCTTAAAACTAGTATTCATTGAACGCTAAAGAAGGAGTATAGAAAAATAAAATAATTTGAAACTACTTGAAACCAAAGAGGATAAAATGTTATCCTGTCATATTAAATGACATTACCCTGGAGATTCCGATATTCAAACAACAACCTACATATCATTTAACTTTGTATAATATCTGGAAATGAAAGGTTCGTAATATGTCTAATCTCTAGCCTACCAGTTTTTACATTTAAAATAAGTTGGTTTTAAAATCAAATGTATCAAAGGAGTGGAGGCGTGAACATTATACATCAGCCATTTTGTATTCACTAATAGCATATCAGTAATCGAATGTTAGTTTTCAGTAGACATTATTCACTAAGTAATAAAATTATGACTTAAGTTACAATTAGTTCTATTAGTTCTTTGTTTATTCCTTTCATTAATTTCACTCATTATGGGCTGGAGGGGAGGGGGAATTTAAGTTTTTATAAACTGAATGATTGATAGATGGAAAGCTGTAGAATTTGTAGTATACAGAAGTTCACGGAGGTTGTTGAATTTCAGTAGTTCTTATCATAGATCGACTGTATTTAGACAGATAATGAAAATGAGAAGCTACTAAAGAGCTGTTTTGTTTAGGTATGATACTCCATAGTAGTGCGTACCGTTCACACCATCAAGATATTTAGGTTTCATGATGAACATTTGATCTTCAGACCATATAGCGTGATTAAATATCACATTAGTTACATATGTAAGTCAGGAACCTATTAATTAACCCTCCGGCTTTCGAAGTAATATATATATATATATATATATATATATATATATATATTTGATGCAAGCTTCAGTGTGAAAATAAACCATATACTCCAAATTTGAACAGCTGATAGGTTTAGACTAAAACATAGCGCCTATCATGGATTTCGCAGGTAGTCATTACTGAGAAATACATGTAAAGTCCTTCGGTTAGGCATATAGTCACTAATCGTATATAATGTATGATATAACAGTTAGGTTACAATCTCTAGTTAGATTTTACTTCACAGTTACATACTGATAACTATGTATCTAATGAAAACATTCCATAAGCATAGGAATCGACGATGGAATTTATTATATAGATAGTAAAAATTAAAAAAATCATTTGCATAAATTGTCTGTCACCTTTAAATCTATATTTTTTTAACTGCTATCATTCTCAAAGACGACTTGTACCATAAGGTGAATTCGTTGAAAAGTCAAGAATCACTGAATAACAATATTGTTGATCACTGCCACAAAATGATTAGATTCAGAGGTATAAATCACTGGATTCGTACTAACTGATCTAATCATAATACACTACTCATTACAATACTCTCAAGTCCTAGGTTCAATTCCTAGTAGGGTTATAGATGTGGATTGTTGACAAGCCACAAACAAATTCAAAACAACTATCTACTTTCAAAATGTTAATAATTCCCATAACGTAGTTTAGAACAATACATATATGCGAACAGTATTGTTTTCAGTTTAATCTTCATCAAATTTTATTCTTGGGGAGGGAACCGTATTCGTTTATTACACAGCAGAAGCTTGAATAATTCGAACCGATAATCCTAGTCTGTTTTCGGAAGAAATTTGTATTAACCCTTCCTTGGCGAAATATGACTATTTTCATGTAATCGGCACATTTGTTTTGTGTCATCGTTGCATCACCCCTTTCTTAAATTGTCTTCATTACCTATTTGACTGGAACTTGTATTTACACATTTCCTATTACGTAACTTTGCTTTTCCATTGATTACTACTTTAATAAGTTTATCCTAATAATATTATTCTTACAAGTTTTCATTTACTTCTTATATTGAAATATATATTCGAGTTGTTGATATTATTCCTAATTATTCATTCCCACTGATATACATGTCCTCTTAGTTTCAATTTGTACTTTCCACTTATCATGATTAACAGCTATGTAATCCGTCTACTTCAATATTACTAATGATTTACAAATTACTGATTAATTTAACAATTTTTCACGTGAATATAAATATTATTGCATATTAAAGTAAATCCTCATGAAAATGTTACTGAAGGCTTTGGGTATGATTACTATGACGAAAGTAATAGTGCTCACTTCAAAGAAATCCTATACTAAGACAAAATAGCTGACCAATACTCCTCGATTTTCAATGGTATCCTACCAATATTAATCTGTGATGAATTCATTCAACCAAAAGCTTAATACCAATCACTACAAACCACTTCAATTCAGTTGAAAACATTACACTGTTGGCTAATATACCTTGTTTTAACAATCTAATTGACATAACCTTGGCTTAATATTCTGAAACAATAAAATTTAAGCCTACTAATCATTAACCTAATATGCTAAAGTTAACTGATAAATTCAGAATTCTTTTAATTTTTATGTTCCAATCAAAAAAATGAAAAAAAAACTCACCGAAGAAACCAATTTATCATCTCTTATCAATACTTAGTGTACAACTACAATCCAATCATACTATGAATTCTTTCTTTCATTGAACAAAACTCTACAAAGGCACCTAATTGAAGAATATTTCTCTTTATAGGTGTCTATGCCAAAAGTAAATTAAATGAATAAAAAAATAAACAATAAAATGAATTGATATAGAATGATTTAACTTACAAGTGTGAAGTAGTATGTACTGTAAACTTCTTTTCTTCTTTTTTTTTGTTCTTATTTTATTTTGAAAAAATAAAGGAAGTAAAACATAAACTAAAACATAAATAACTATTCAATATTCATGAATATACATTAATTTAAACAATAGTTAAATTAAATGAAATACAAAATAAAAAGTAAGAACAATGTAACATTTACAACTGAACTAAAGTAATTTCAATTTAAGTTGGATTGTTACTGGTAAGTGGAATGCAGGACTCATGTTTCATTCTATTTAGGACTCTTCAGTTGAATGTACCTGCATCCTAATGTTGATGTTCATAATGGGATTCGAACTCAGTTTGTTTCATGTTAAATGCCACTGCGTTCACCACTAGACTACTGAGTCTAGATGGTCACTCTTGTACAATCGGCGCATTGGTATTAGGATGAATTGGTATATACACATTGATTTGTTATAGACTGAAGCTGGTCAATCAGTGGTGAACGCGGTGACGTTTGACATGAAACGAACTGGGTTCGAATCCCACTGTGAACATCAACATTGAGATGCAGGTACATCAGCTGACGAGTCCCAAATAGGACGAAACCCGCGTTCTGGATTCCACTTGCCAGTCACAATCCAACTCAAATAATACATATGAATAATCGCTATATCGAGGTAATGCGCTCAGGATGCACATATAGCAACAGAGACTGATCAGCTTCAGTCTATAACAAATCAATGGGAATATATAAATTCATTCTAATAGTTTCAATTTGTTTGTTTGTTTTCTTTTCAGTTTATTCTGTTCATTTAAATAAGTTGAACATAATAAGACTGGAACATTTCATTAGTGATCAGTTAGTTTTTCTACTTTACATGAAATAATGTTATAATGAAATTGAATGGCTAGATTACAAATATAAGTACATGTAAACGTGATGTTTTGAAATGTTTCCTCCCCCTCCGCATAGTTTACTAATTGATTCAAACATCGTTTTGATTCATGTACCATTTTAAAAAAACAGTAATAGTTTATCGGAGATACAAATAATTATATTACAGGGGATATAACTATATATTACACCGAAAGTGAATGAATAATGATTTCTTAGTGACATTTACTCTGTTAAGTCACAGAAGGAACAATAATGAAATCCACCTATTTGAATGAAAAGCTGTCGGATTATTTTTCAAGGAATCTCAAATAAAAACTCATTATAATATACATTATCTCTTCGCCCTTACGAAAGCCTTTACTGAAAGGTAATGATTTATTCACAGGTGGGTGTACACCACAGCGGTTTCCAATCATAAACCATATATATATATATATATATATATATATATATATATATATATATATATATATATATATATGGTTTCCATCATAGATCTCGTTTTACTCAAGGTTTCTATCAGAAAGATACAATATGATGTACCTTATTTCATTAATAATGTAAAAACCTATCTATTCCCAAATACCAGCACAACTATGCACAAATACTAATTAGTATGTCAATCGAATTGTAACTCAAATCGTAACTTTAAATCCTAAATTCTAATAAAAACTAAGATGTAGTACTAAATCCTATTGCTAATATTAATATATGCAATATGAGTGGTTTCTAGAGTTGAGTCTCAGTATTATTCCTGAACTTGAGTACAACACTGCTGTAAGACTTGGATAAATGTAACTCCTTAACAAGAAAAACGTTAAGTAAATTATTTCCATGCCCTGTGATTTTCCTACATTTTACCCACACAAGTGTGACTATCTGGACACAGTAGCCTAGTGGTGAACGCGGTGGCGTTGGGCACGAAGCGGACTGAGTTCGAAACCCATTGGGAACATCAACATTGGGATGCAGGTACATCCAGCCAACGAGTTCCAAATAGAACGAAACGCACGTCCTGGATTCCACTTACCAGTCACAATCCAACTTAAATATTTCACTCACTGTTTTGCATAATATTTTCACCAACGTTTTTTGGCTTACTGAGTCAATTCTGATTCTTCCTACGAAACTTATTTCTTACCATAAAATAACCGAAATTGTATTCTTAGTGCCAAACGTCTAATTTTAATGATGATGTCTAGTGATTTACTTACAAACTAATCTTAGCTATGATATATTATCTTTGATGTACAAATTCGCTGCAATTTTGAGGCCAGTTACGCCCGTCTGATTAATTTACTGTGGAATTTTCCACAGTCATTTAACTACCGCTTTCGATCTTTCCTATACCGTACTCAAGACAAAAAATTGCACACAATAGAGTAAAAAATATGTCAGAAAGAATTACCTTATATATATTCTCATAATTCTAATTCTTATGGTTAGTGCATGTTATATTAGTTTCGGTTAAAGAAATCTAGATGCGGGGTTCTACGATCATGGGTTTGATTTGTAGTCAGGTGCCACTGCTTGGGCATCTCATTCTGCGATGAAACAAATGCTCAATGCTTGCTAATTTTTCTAACACCTGCTCAATCTTTTAATGACGTTAGTTACAAAATTCAACAGTGTACACAGAGATTTATTTGGAAGCTTTAACCATTCAAGTTTGAAAATATCCAATGTGCAGCAAGTATCATCAAAGGTAATGGATAGTAGTCACACCGTATCGTGAATTAACTGAGGTTAGAAATGTAAACCATTGATTGACAACTCAGTGATCCAGAGATTAAGAGCTTAATGTCACTCTCGATGGTTTTGCGTGCAATTTGTGGTGAGGTTGTATTTGTTTAGAGATATGCAAGAAACGGCTGTTGTTTTGCAGTTGTCTGACTAAAATCGGTTCGTAACATTAAACTGTAGAACAATGAAGGATTGAACAAAATTTAGGTGGCTTCACTTTTTCTCGTTAAACGGTATAACATTTACTTAGTTTGATTTCTAGTGAGACGAACCTAAGAAACATATGTATTACTTAAGTACATTTTCACTTATTTCCGGCCATCTGAAAACTTACTGTTCTCTTCTATTCCATTTGGAGATAGTTTTAATAGAGAGTACTGGTGATTATGCGTCTCCATATCTTAGGATAATCAGGATACATCCATCTAGTAGAATTACAGTGATGCTCACCTCCAACATCAGAAAATCTGTGATATAACGTAATCTACATTGAATACCGTCATTGATCTATTTTCTCACCCTGCAGAATTACATTTCTAGTGTTTCAAAGATATCTTCAGACAAATTAAAAGTGATTTTCTAAATAAAATGATAGCAGCTGGAGATTCCGTGAAGATCTAGTCAAGGCAAAATAACTATTTACACCTAGTTATAAACAATATCGTGCTTGTTTAGTCCTTAGTGATGATCTAATTCTATCGATCAGTTTGTCGTATACATTCTAGTCTAGGTGATTCAACATAGTGCGTGTTATGTTTTGATGTTTGGTAGTTTGGAGTAGTTAGCAAGTAACGTTACTTGACCTACGTTCTATGTCAACTATTACTCGTTAGTATAGCATTCCTGTAATTTCAAACAAACAAGATAAATGTCTTATACAAACTGGTTTTTCAATAATTCACAAATTACAGAAAGATTTTGAAAATATTGCTTTCATCAGCTTATTCCAACTGTCAGCTAATTACTTACTTTTAAATAAATACTCTAAAAAAGTAGTTTTGTGGAGATAGATATTAAGTTAAGTGCCACTGAAAACCGTGGAGCACTGCATAGCTATCTCGTCATAGTATTGAACTCCTACACAGTACGCATCCTCGATTTCATCATAGAATCACTCCTAGAACCTCCCGGTTTCATGGCGAACGCTTAACTATCTGCACCATTGGGTAGATCTGCATCCAGTGGTAGGATTGTAATTTCTATCGACTTATGATATAGCTCACTGTTGAGAAGTCACACACTAAGAAGAAACAACCAACCAGTCTTTCTTGTATTTCAGTGGTATCCTACCAACATCAATCTGTAATGAATTCAATCAACTAAAAACGTAATACCAATCTCCACGATCCACTTCAATTACATAATAATAATGAAATGTACTTCTTAATAAATAAGTGATCAACACATAATTCAATAAAATCATTATTAATTAACTCGTGTTGAGTCTCATGATTAATTTATGTTGTTATGTTATTCTCTTCTGATCGATTGATTATTCTCAGTCACGTGAATAACTTTGAAAGTCAATACAATAATTTAGTTGCTAATCACGAGAAATGCAAATGTGTTACAATTTAGTTAATAAGTGTTAACAATTCATATTAAAATGTATAAATTTTTTTTTGAATAATTAATTATAAACAAAGAAAAATGGATAATTTGATCATGTTTCTATGCCAAATATACAGACATGATTTATACTTGAATAATAATTATTAATTGAAAATATCAATAATCTCTAGGGATTTAATGTTATGAACATTAGAAATTGAATAACTAGTTAGTGAAAATTATGAAAGTGTGTTGAATGACAGTGATTATCTACAGTCATATTGTTGGTGGATGTTAGATTCCTAGAATTCTTTTGATGGATTCGGTATTTTCGTGATTTATTTGTGGAAATGTAAATTTCTCGTTTTCATGCCGAAATGCTCCGATTTCATCGTTAGTTTGTGTTTCCCAGTTAATAAGACGCTAAATCTTGTTGGTGCTATTTGTAACACTTCTAAGGACGCTGTCACTATTGTATATATACACAAGAGTTGAGTGCTTGTTTTCTGTCTCACAGGCTGCCTGTAGAAATCAACGCTTCATGCTAACGTTGGGCGCTTTCTTCTAGTTAGCTGAGCTGGAGCGTTGAGGTATGGCTTAGCTCACCTGTTGTTGTGTCGCTGATCATACATTCATTAACAGTTATCCAGGTGTCATCTTAATTTGCGAACCCTAGGAAATATTATGGATCGAGCCTAAGATGTTCATGCTTTGGATTCAGCAGTTCTTATTTTTAACTTCAATTAATTCATACTATGAAAAGACATTATATAATGTTATACGTGGTGTAATTCAAATTTGACTACCTATAATAATAATTATTATATACATTTTATGATTAATACCTGGAGGTGAATATATTGGGGGAGGGGGCAAGACAGTTATCAATCAGTGGGGATAAACGAAGTCGTTAATATCATTAAGTAGATATAAATTTATCAGCCTGAGGATTTAACTGTTGATAAGATGCCTTAAGATCGTGGGTTCAATCCATGATGGATTCATGAATGTACACACTTGTACTGATCTCATCTATAGTAATAATTAGCAGTAAAGCTAGAATAAGAATGTTTAGTGAGTCATCATTGAATTCATTGTAATTAATTGTTTTCATTCCAGATACATAAAGCCTACTAATATCAATCTGTGACGAATTCAATCAACTAAAACTTAATGCCAGTCTTCACTAACCGCTTCAATTCATTCACAGTAATCAGATCATTAGTGACTAACTTCAAGATGTTACTGAAGCTCTAGTGAACTGGTGGAGTTCAGACTTGTCGGGAGTGAGACAGCTATCAACAATGACAATGGATGGTCGTCGGGCTATTTACAGATTGATGGATACCGGCCCAGTGGTGCAGAGGATTAGGAGCTCGCAGTCACCCTGAAGCCCTGAGGAGGTATCTAAGGCGTGCACTCCCGAGGAGTTTCATAGTAGCATGAAACAGCTATCCAGTGCTCCTTAGTTTTCAGTGATACACTACCAACATCAATCTGTGACGAATTCAATCGGATAATGATCTTACATAATAAAGGAGTTTAAGAGCAATAATTCATAACTTTTGAAAGAAGAATATACAACAACTAAGAGCCTGATGATGTAACAGCTCAATGATTCAAATCACATTTGTTTAAGGTATATTTAGGATAGATGCAATTGCAAAGCAAAATTGTTCCTAATTATCTCACATTACTTGATGATCCAAATATAGTCAATCCACCAATTGGTGAATAATCTCAAACTAATCTACTGTAAAACAAACATTCCGAAATGAGGTTATCTCTGATATTTTCAGTATTCAATAGGTGTATGTATTATTGTTTCACTAATTTAGTTGGTGAGTTGAGTTCTGTAGATAGAGTTGTTGACAACTGTTCACCACAGACATGTTCTGTTTACTACAGTTTGACATCATCATCATCATCATCATCATCATCATCATCATCATCATCATCATCATCATCATCATCATCATCATCATCATCATCATCATCATCATCATCCCAACTATCATCATCTGTCCACTCTTCATTTAATAATTAACATCATTAACAATGATGATGATAATAATAATAATAATAATAATAATAATAATAATAATAATAATAATTGTAATGATAATACTTGTAAATCAATACCGTAAATTTCTAGATACACCCATCCTATTTAGATAAAGTTGTATGTACCAATATCCTGTCGACCATGCATTCTATTTTGCTATCTATTGCTTAATATATTGTACCTTTTGCACAACATAGTTAGTAGTTATTCTCTGTGTTTACCCATCTTTCATGTTAACTACTTCACTCTTATTAAAAAGAAAGTATACTTCAAGCCTTATTAATTAGAAATATTAGCTAATTAAATACCTTTAAAAGTGTACAGAACAATTAATGACAGGTAAATAAGCAATGCATCAAACTATGCCATTAGTAATTAATACAATATTTTGTTATGTAACTCAAATCAATAAGTGAGTGAAGGCAACAATGACTGAATATAACAAATCAATCAATTCATGGATTGACAGACCACTTCGAAGATCATCTACATAATTTTCAACTAATCAATATGTTTCAGACTTGTATTGAATTACTACTATGTCAAACAGGATCCCTGCAGTTGTTGACATATTTTCTTTGTTTATCTATACTCTGAAAATATTAGATTCAAGTTGATTGGAATTCATGTAGTGAATGAAATCAATAGTGTAATCAGCTGAATTGGTCGAGAACATCACTAAATAAAGATAAGTGCCAAGTGTTGACAATAGAATACACTGTTTAGAGAATTACATACTTACTTGAAGTGGTTCTGTTGAGGTAGGTATTGATTTTTTTTATATTTTGTTTTGTATTTGTCACAGATTCAACTCAGTTGGATATCAATGAAAACCAGGGATCATTGTTGTTGATGTCCAGCGATGCCCAAGTATCGTTGGTTATGTAATACATATAACTGATGGTAGTGTACATTTTATTTTTTGGATACATTTAAATCCAAATAAACATTAATTAACATATAAATTCACTGTTCTGATTTATCGTAGAAGCTTGATACCATAGATTTGCCTATTGGTAAAACTTACATCATCATTCTAGAAAACAGTATCAGTTCATACTTATGTATTAGCAATCATTATACATTGATCGAGTAAACAGATTATTTAAACTAAGTTAGTTCTAGGTGAAATGAAAAATATATACCTGTCAATATTTATTTTGAGACTCTTCAGTAGAATATACTTGCATCCGTACCATCTATAATTAAACTTAAATTATACTTGTGAACCTCTGCTATGTCTTGACATTTCACTCAAGATGAACAACTGACAACAGAGACTGATCGAGTTCAGCCCACATCAAATTGGCGGGAAGTTTTAAATGCCTTCAAATTATAGATGAATAGTTCATTTGGTCAAATTCATATGCTAACAACAAAACTAGAACCTAAACCATACAGAATGTAACATGAAACAAAGCATAGAAAGATCATGGAAATGAGACTCATCCTACTCTTTTATTCATAAGTCTGACTATGAGAGTAAGTTTTAGGTGAATATGTAAACTATTTCTAGTTCTTAAGTGTTCTTCATTTTAACAAAAGTAATATAGTCTCATATTAGAACAAAACAGGAGGGGAATTTCATATCGGTCATTTAATGAGTCATTGTTAATCTTCTTAAACCGATTGGTTACTAATCACAAGTATTATTTAAGTTGAATTGTGACTGGCAAGTGTAATCCAGGACGCACGTTACGTTCTACATAACAATGTTGATTTTCATATCTGGATTCCGCTTACCAGTCACAGTCCAACTTAATTCAACTTAAATAATCATTGGCTTAAGATTCGCATGTTCCTTTAATGAATACTAAGCAGGTGTAGTTATTTAATTCGTAATGTTTTTTTCTCTAACAATAAATGTCCAAGTCAGTTAACTATATGGGGAAAGACTTGTGTATATGATGCTTGACCTTTACATTACAATGTTTTGACCTTAAACCGATTGACCTTTACACTAGGCAATAACATTAAGTCCCTCATATTTGTAAATAACATCATGAATAACAATGAAGTAAATTATTCATCTACCATGATTAACAATTGACTGACACTTATAGAAGTGGAGTTTAACATTTACTTCGTAGCATTATTTTTGCTACTTGGAGAGATTGAGAATAACACCTTTAGTGAGTTAGACCATTTCACGTTACCAGGATATCTCATCACGATAAAATGAAAATCAGGAATTAATTATATGAAATAGTTGGTTTGATTAAGTTCTAAACATTTTGAATGAACTCTGATGAAAAAGTTAATGGTATTTTTTTACATAAATTCAACAGTCGTTATTACTTATATGATGTAATAATCAAAAGGAGACTGAGTCCGTACAAAGATGTGTACATAGAAAAATGTGTTGAAACTAAATCACCCCCCCCCTATCATCAACAGTAAGACAAACTTGTGGAAATGTCGCAGTCGACAACCAGCTACATAAGTTCCTGAGAATATCAAACCAATACACTAACCAGGAGTTAAACTCATGACCTTGAGGTTTTATGGATATCACTTAACCTCTAATTCATTTACCAGACACCTAATTGATTTTATTACTGTTTTCAATTGTACTCTCAATTAAATTTAATTTATAATGCCTAACATCACATTCATGATTCTCCATAACACCAAATAACATTTAGACTCTGACAATTGGAAGTTTGAAATAAACGTTAATCTGTTGGAATGAGTACCCAATGAAGCCTTCATAAGCAATGAAGGAACTGAAGACACTCCGTTCAAATGCCATTCGACAGAACTTTTAGGAATCTTGGAGTGGTGATAATAGCTCAAAACTAAAGCTTACGAACTGGGTGAATTGTAACGATGATTTCACTTTTAAAGTAAATTATAAATGCCCAAGCAACTTTTGAATATTTGACACTAACCGGAATGAATTTGCTCTTCTACTTTCATTCTGCCTTCTGATTTATAACTTGAAGAGTTAAACGCGTTAGAATACTTAAGCTGTACATGATATTATCAGTATTCAAGCGTTAGACATATCTGTATCATACTAGGTTCACTGATACTAACCCGAACCCCATAATGTAACTTGGTAAATGGCCGTACCAAATGAAACTATCTTCAAGAAAATGGAATTTTGGCGTAATTACTGCATTTTAGAAAGGCTTTCCGCTCCTTAGGAACACTATTGTCATCCGCAACCGGTTTGTAATTCCATGATGTTTAAAAGTTAAGCTTCCACTTTACGTCAGATAAACAGCTAGCAGTAACTTAATTTGCTTTTGACTAGAAGGTTACATCCATAGCACAAATAAACGCATTCCAAACTGCAACTTAGGACACTACAAAGTGTTGACTTCTTAAGAAGAATACGTCAATATCACAACAAGAATATCTGATCATCTCTACTTCCATTGTCCTACTAGAGTTAGTTACTAAGTCAAACAAATCGGCTCAAATGTTTTCACATATTTTAACTGTTGTATATGCCTATCAGGAACAAATCAGTTAAAGTTTGTTTCACATTTGTTACCTGATTTATAACAGCTATGAACTCCCTGTGCACTATGAAGTAACCAAGGTGTTTCGTTTGAAGTGCTTATTAAATTTTACCGATTGAGATGTAAATGCGACCATTAGGTAAGATGAATCAACATTAAATGGACTACGATTTTAGAGGTTGAATGATTAGTGACATACGTCTTGTGATAGGTGGATTTAAAACGTCTGTAAAATATTCATCATACGAGGAGGGAGCGATATTCTTCGTGAGATTCAAATTCACACTACAAACTTCATGATGATAACGATGACGTAACTTGATTACTAAGTAAGGATTCCTGTATACATTTTGCTCTAAACTGTTGTTGGATGAGCTATAGTAATGCAACTTTGTTGTCTAAACTTAAGTATGCAGACTGGGTCTTGAATTTGCTGGCTAGTGGCGGGAAAACTGAATGTGTTTAAGTAATAATCAATAGCTATAGCAACTTCATTTCTTGAAAGACCGATATATATTGATGATTAGTAACTAAAATTGTATTTTTCTATTAGATTTATACTGTCGAATATACCATACACTTATCTTTACTGGGAAGTAAATTTTATGGGTTAGGAAATTTTATTGTTTAAATTTTTTTAAACCTAACTGTGGATCATTATAGCCTAATATTTGTAGATAAGTGATATCATTAGTTTCACTCGTAAATAACATACTATGGAATGGAGAAACACCAATTGAATAATCATTATTTTAGCATTTTGAACTTAAACAATATTAGTAACAAGTCTCTTACACTTATCATTAACGTGAAATGTTGTGATGAACACCTAGGATTTGTTCTTGACTATACTACTTATAGTGGCATTCCTATCACTGAATGCATTTAAAGATGCAATGAGAAAATTTTAAAAGCGACACTGTCACTTTACAGCTTATGGTTTCCGTTTCCTTTGGGATCAAACACCATATATGAAATTTCGGTGCTGGGGAAGTAGTCAACGACGTTCAGGGGGAAATCATGGTCATTCAAAAGAAAGGAAGTTGTTCACTTTCCTTAGCTATTATTTCGTAGGAGATCATTAAAATGTGAACGCCTGTCATTCATCTTTGACGAAGGAATAGGCCTATATTGGAAGGTAGTTCTCAGATATTTTCAGCATGAATATGAATACAATTCTCTAGTGTACGTCAACAAAACGTAGATGAGGTGGTTGTCAATCATAGTGTACAACAATCAAACAAGTGCTTTTCTCAAGGACTGTGGCTTTAACTTAGTCTATTCAACATTTTGTAGGCACCTACAACCTCATGATGTGTTCAACATGTGTCGAAAAGTATTCTCTCGATTCAGTTATATTGGGAACTAGTTCACTATTTTGTTAAAATGGTGGTAACATTGAAAAAACTGAAATCACGTAATACTTCTTTTGGAGAAGCGTTAGGGCACCAGGTGATCGAGGGATCAAACTTAGAGTATTTTCTTTTTGTGATGGCTAGTTGCTTGATTTTAAGTAACTGCTGAGTTGAAGTAGCAAGTCCGACAATAGCATTATGTTGTTATGTCAACTGGTTACTTGGATGTCAATTCAGTGTCTATTCTAGTAGGATTTGCCTTTGTCATTTCTTGCTTACAATCTTCGCAAGTCCCGTGAGAAGAATGTCAAATGAATGAGTAAAATTCAAACTAGTAACTTAACATATAGTTATTAATGTTCCTTTTCAGAGTGAGATAAATCAACAATTCCTTTGAAAGTGAAACAGGAGGAATGTGAACAGACTGAAGTTGATTCAAAAATCTGTACTCATCTCGAATGTTAAATAAATAATTTCAATTTAAAAATGAATTTAAAGCTTATCTTCTATTAAACACTGTCCGACAAATAATCTACATGTAACTGACAGGTTGGCTGATTCATAATGAATGCCTAACTTCCAGAACTGTTTCCTAGACGAGTGTTTCATATATATGTTGACTGTATTTATATTGATCGTTTTATTTCTATTAATAGCATATTCCTTTCACTGTAGCCTCTCATCTAACCTAGTAACTGTTGTTTTGTCATTTTCCTTTCTTGAACTTTCAGTAATTAATTATGTATATGTCAACCCAATTCCATATCATTGTTGCCCTTGTTCTGTATTGAAATGATTTTCCAAACTAGTTCGTTATGTTGTCAAGCTTTGCATGTATATTAAGGAATATTTGAAATATAAGTGTGATTCTATTTGGTTGACTGTAATATCTTGTGATCTTCTAACTGACATGAAAATTAATAGGATTAAGGCTAACTTAAGTTTGTTTAATCTGGTTAGCGTTTTTTTTTATAGCAAGATTGTGTTTTACGGGATAGGAGTGCTAGCCCTATGCCCAACCCTTCTCCTTTACCCGAGCTTGGGACTGGCAGCAACCCTAGGAGAACTGCTGGCGGATCCGATGCAGATATAAGGGCAAGGATCGGCAAAGCAAGGGCAGCATTCCTACAGCTGAAAAATGTTTGGGACTCCAAACAAATGTCAACCAACCTCAACGTTAGGCTCTTCAATTAGAACGTCAAGACAGTTCTTCTCTATGGAGCTGAAACGAGGAGAACTACTGAAAATATCCTCAGGTGGGTAAAGGTATTTGTTAACAATTGTCTATGTAGAATATTGAATGTCTGTTGGCCGGAAACCATCAGCAACAGCCTACTATGGAAGAAAACAAACCAACTTTCAGCTGGAGAGGAAATATGGAAACGACGTTGGAAATGGATAGGACATACATTGCGGAAATCATCTGACTGTATCACGAGACAAGCATTAACTTAGAATCCTGTTGGAAAACGGAAAAGAGGGAGGCTAAAGAACACACTGAGCTGAGAGCTGGAAGCAAACATTAAAATGATGAACAGTAACTGGAGACAGCTGGAAAGGATTACTCAGGACAGAGTTGAATGGAGAATACTGGTGAGCGGCGTATGCTCCTCCGAGAGGGGTAACAGGCGTAAGTAAGTAAGTAAGTAAGTAAGTAAGTAAGTAAGTAAGTAAGTAAGTAAGTAAGTAAGTAAGTAAGTAAGTAAGTAAGTAAGTAAGTAAGTAAGTAAGTAAGTAAGTAAGTAAGTAAGTAAGTAAGTAAGTAAGTAAGTAAGTAAGTAAGTAAGTAAGTAAGTAAGTAAGTAAGTAAGTAAGTAAGTAAGTAAGTAAGTAAGTAAGTAAGTAAGTAAGTAAGTAAGTAAGTAAGTAAGTAAGTAAGTAAGTAAGTAAGTAAGTAAGTAAGTAAGTAAGTAAGTAAGTAAGTAAGTAAGTAAGTAAGTAAGTAAGTAAGTAAGTAAGTAAGTAAGTAAGTAAGTAAGTAAGTAAGTAAGTAAGTAAGTAAGTAAGTAAGTAAGTAAGTAAGTAAGTAAGTAAGTAAGTAAGGAAGGAAGGAAGGAAGGAAGTAAGTAAGTAAGTAAGTAAGTAAGTAAGTAAGGAAGGAAGGAAGGAAGGAAGGAAGGAAGGAAGTTAGTAAGTAAGGAAGGAAGGAAGGAAGGAAGTTAGTAAGTAAGTAAGTAAGGAAGGAAGTAAGGCTAACTTAAGGGTATCGGTTCATCAGTCTTACTGTTCACGATCACTGTACTGATTTAAGTTTAATTCGATGCAATAATCTGGTTAATCATTATTTATACCAGTTAGAGTTCAACCTACGTATCAGTAACTCAGTAGATCAGAGACTCATATTTTCATATGATAAAATAGTCTTCATTACTAGGAGAATGTTGTAAGTTATGATTACATGTGACTGATGTAATCAATTCACATGAAATAATTAAAGTTATATTTTGTAATAAACTTTACATTCTATGAAATCAACTTATAGAATCTTTCAATCAAAAAAAAAACTGTAATTTTTTCAACTTTACCTACTGACATCATTGTTAATAAACAACAACATTTTGTTTTCCTAAAGTACTTAACTATTTCATTGTTTATACATTGATGTGTATGTTGGTGTGTGTGTGTGTATGTGTATGCATCAATGTATATTTCTATAATCAGATTACCAACTGTTATGTAATGATGACATTTAACAACAACAAAATGATTATCCAACTTGTCAATAGGGCAATCTAATTTTTTTTATTGTTACAATGAAATATCATAAAAGTACAAAATTTATTTAAGAATATGAATTAAAATGAAAAAAAATTTACTTTAGTTTAAAGCCAACTCATTTTGATATTGGCAGATATAAATGAATTCACTATAGTGATCACATGAAATAATACAACTGATTAGAGTAAACAAAAGTTAATGAAAATCCAGCGAGAAAAGAAGTCAGGTGAATGTAATATCAGGGCTAACCTCTTTGATGGTCGTAAATTATAGGATTCTACTATCACACGATTATATAGCCATCCAAAAATGCATATGAAAGACATTTAGCTTTATCCAATAACAGCTGTTATGAACAACTTCTCTAATAATGCAGTCTTCAGACGGTTGCTAGGCTTTATACTTCAGGATGCCCTTAAAGTTTTAGAAATAAATCATGACTGGTGGAGTTCAGATGTATTCAGAGTGAAATGGTTATCATCAATGTAAATGACTGGTCGTCACACAATATCGTAAAATGATGGAAGTTCAAATTCTACCATTAAACATCTTCTGACTCAGTAGTGTAAACAGTCAGCTGTTTGACATGAGACCTGAAATCCCTACAACCGGTTCCCTGTTGGAATAGAATTTTCAATGGTACTCAACCGATACCAATCTGTGACAAATTCAAACAACAATACTTAATATCTATCTTCACAAAATCACATCAATCCAATTATATTCCAATCTAGTAGTTTTATAGCGAAACTTAAAAATCCTTAATTTGATTCCATGATAAAATCAAGGAATCCTTATTTCTAGATGAAAGATGTATTCAAAACACGATAATAGTGTTTAACATATTTCATGAATTTTGAAAGAAATAAAATAGATTGAATAAACTGAAGTTAGAAATCTCATTAGAAATCATTTGTTGTTTAAAAATTCCCATGTTTATCAAAAACAAAGACGTTAGAACAAAGAATATTCTTTTTTTCGATCAATCCTCATCAGTTTCTACACTTATTAGTTCAAAATTATTAGTCACAAGAATAGCCAGTTCTGGGGCAGAGACACAACATCATTTAGATTTCAAGGATAATTGGATATGAATCTTTATTTCTCTTCGGATTATTTATAAAATACGAATGTGAATGTTGAAATAACCGTCATTATGTAACTTGTGAAAAGTAAACGACAATTGAAATAAACAACATTATTAATCAAATATGTGTATATAGGTAACTCCTTTTTTGTGTGACATAAGAGATGGAGTGGTAACAAAAATATAATTTGATCAAGTGTTTGTAGACAAAGACTGAATCTTATTTAAAATGAAACCGAATAGGTAAGAGTTTGTAAAATGGAATGAATGATAATCAAAATTTGTCAAATAGTAACAATAACAGACATACTGACGATCAGTTCATTTGTTTGATCTTAAAATGTTACAAATTCAGAATTAGGAGAGAAGATTGAGTGATATTCGAATTCATTCTATGTACCTTGATTAATAATAATAATAATAATAATAATAATAATAATAATAATAATAATATGCATAGTTGTGAATAAAGAGAGTAGTATTTGGATAGGGTAGATACAAATTATAGAAATGCACATTCAGAGGGAGAATACATATGCAGTAATCAAATTAAATCGTCGTATGATTAAGGTGGAGATCGGTTTTTAATGGATCTTGAGTCGGCCATGGCGGGAGATGTTGAAAGTACTTTTTCTGTATGCACAGGTCTGCCTTCTTGACCCGTTCACCTATCGCCTCTGCCGTTTTAAGGACTTTGAGTCTAATTTGTTGATAAGCAGTAAAATACAGAATTCCTATTTTGCCTGACTTAGATCTTTTCAAACGAATGTATTTATTAAGTCGATGTTGATGTATATTTCAGGACTCATACTCAGTGCTTTTTGCTTCAATTTACCAGCAGAATGTTTCTTGAACTTCTAAGTTGAAAATAGTCAATGACTTATCTAATGTGCATAATGTTTATATTCTTCAAAATAAACACATTTGAACGAAAAACATTCGTTTTAATAAATTCTCATCAGGCTTTATAATTATGAGTTCAAAATAATTAACCACAAAATAGCCAACTATGAAGCTGATACATCATGTTAATCTCAAGTAATACAACCTATGCATTTGGGATTGTGGTGTAAATGTTGATTGTTAGTGTTGAAATAGTAAGTACTGTGAAACTTATGTAAGTTTCTATGATAAATGAAATAAACAAGATTATTAATCAAATATATCGATATGAAAAAGGAGGAGCGGAGGGTTGAGGGTTACAAAAAGTGTTTTTAGTCAAAGACTGAATTCAGCATAAAATGATATCAATAAAGTATGCGATTGTATGGGATGATGAGATGAGGGATAATTGAACTTCGTCACATCATAGTAAAATAAGTTTATTTTGCGAAGGGGTCTCTTTTGAACGAATTCATTATCTAGCTGTACAGTCGTATATATATGACAAATTATAGGTAGATTCAGAGCATTCAACCTTGGATTCATTCAGTCAGATAAACCAAAAGGCCTACATTTAAGTCTACTTTACATGACAGAAGTTCTCGTGATCGCCGATTTGAAGTCTGAGTTTTGTATACAAAAACAATTTGTGAAATCGCTTTGTTTACCTTAGTAGCGATTTCTATATTATTGAATTTATATTTGTATTTGTTTATTTGAGTCTTCTGTATCTGCATATCTCATCCCTAACTCCATTCACACCATTATTATCATTATTATTACTATTATTATTACTGTCATCTTATTATTATCACAACGTCTGTCTCCAACCAAATATTCTCGATTTCCATTCACAATCCTTCACTCTAATCTAATGATAATCACAGTTACTGTGTCTCCACCCTACTAAATACACAATTTCTTTGCTTCACGAACCCGCTCCTTCAATTACTAAGTGATTATTTAAAACACTAGGTAGTCAAAAATTTCACATAACAACTAGTCAAATTTACTACAATTAATCAATGACCTATAATTTATCACATATGTATACGATTGCACAGCTTGATAATGAGTTCATTGAAGATAGGTCCCTTCGTTGTTTTAATGGGTATCTTTAAACTAACGTCATAATAACAAGAGAACCAAGATAACCAGTTCAACTGTTTGGTTTTTAAAAAAAGGGTTACGTCATATACGAAACAACACTAACTGTATGGGAATTAGAAGAATAGATCTGGTAGTATTCGAATCCAACGTGCATGCGTTATTCGTAAGATGGAGATTTGTGAAAGTTGGGAGTAATGAAAATATTATTTGGATAAGACCAGCCTAAGTTATGGGACTGCACGTTAATAGAAATCTACATGCGCATTACTATAATGAAGTCATTGGCTTCATGAGTCTTGGGTCAACCATAGTAAGAAAAGGAATTGAATTTATTTCTTTTGTATACAGAATTCTGGTCTCTTGACCTGTATAACTATCACCTCAACCGTTTTAAGAGAGTTGAGTTTAACTAGTCTTGGTAGATAACTATATACACGTTAGATTAATTTAAATGATTGATACTTGCTGCCTAACTTAAATTAAGTGCTCAAATGCTGGATTGTTGATGCCTTTGACAACACTCCTGGTTAACTATGCTGGAAGGTGCTCACAAACACGTTGGGAGGGAGGTTAATTCCTTGAGCATCTGCCAATCCAACTTGATAGATGCAAAATGAAGTGGTCAAGTTCATGTAATTTATCCTTCAATCTCGGTGTCACCACCAAGTGGGCAGAAAATAATAGTTGTCATTTTCCCGTGTTGAATGTTCTACAGATAACTTTATGAAACATCAGAATTAGCATTTCACTGGACACGTCACCTTTAAATGATAGTCGCACAATAAATTTGTAATTTCCTATTGTCTAATACACACAAGTTTATTTTCTTATGAGTTTTTGTCTCTAAGCATCCTCAGTAAAATGATTTGGTATAGGTATTTCATTATAAATTTTTAGAATAGACAAATAACACATTGCCATTGTAAGCAAAGAGTAATCACTTCAAATCTTTATGGATGTTCTCCTAAACTAGTTGGAATTCTCATCTTCATACTTACCATAACTTACTTATTCAACATACTTTTACATATATCTACATCATATTTTACATAAATCCAATTAAGTTACATAACATTTTCTTATTAATGAATCTATTAGCTTGAGAATAAACTGAAATTGGGTCAATTTATCTTTATATTGATTATTTCATAGTTTATTAAATTGTTCAATTACATTCTATTCAATCTATTTAACATTGAATAATGCGCTACATTTTAGTTAACATTTAATTAATTCAATTCTATTAATACAAGTCTCATTAATAATGAATATTTAGAGAAAAAATGCAAAACGAAAGTGTATTTTTCTTTTAATAAATAATCAATTATAAAATATTTAAGTTGGTTTGTGATTGGCAAGTGGAATTCACGACGCGTGTTTCAGTTCATTTGGGACTCGTCAGCTGGATGTACCTGCATCCCAGTGTTGATGTTCACAGTGAGAATAATCGCTATATCGAAGTAATCCGCTCAAGATGCAAATATAGTGACAGAGACAGACCAGCTTCAGTCTATAAAAATCAATCAGAGTATACAAATTCATTCTAATTTTAAAGTAAATGAATTTTTGATTGATAGGTCCCTTTTTCATGTTACCGCCAAACGAATCAATGAATTATCTACGTAACTACTAGAGCGATTATATCGGATAATGAGGAAGATGGGCCTACATTCGACTTTTTTAGGATATTTTCAGATGGAACTTTGATTAATTCAATAGTACCATCTCATGATACAGGGTATTTGAATAATACTTTAAAATTCTTTGAAGTATTTTTATAAACAACCAAGTTCAACTTGTTTAAAGTTTGCCAAAGCCATAACCATTAAGCGTCTAAAACTAGATTTCTGTATTCACAAAGAATTGGAAGTTAATCGCTATCTACTATGGTAATATTATCTTCATCTGCCTACATCGTTTAGTTATTTTTCTTCAATGTGTTTCATTTATTTCTTTTAATTTTACAATCTCATTTTCTAAAATTGTCTGGTCTCAACTTGTTGTTCACCTACATTTAGCTTCCTGTTACGCAATCAGTCAAAACCTTTAATTCTATAAGATTTTAGCATATTTCTGTCATTATGGAATTACCACTTACTAAGTATACAGTTACCATTCACTTCTACTAACATCAAATGCATCTTTTATTCCTCATGATGATGTCACAGATGTAACTACTTTCGGATATTCTCACTTTTTAAGTCTGTGTTGACTTTCTATTTTGTAATTATGATTTTAAACTACTACAGGTTGTTAGTAGCAACTGATGAGAACCGAATGAAATGAAACATGACATCATGTTATTCTGCTCAGATGTTTATTCTTTCTCACTTCACGTTTATTAATGCAATTGAATGTAGAAATATTTTTCATTTGTTAAAATGAATATTTAATTTTTTTTTACAATGAAATCATTTACAATCAATAATCAATATACATTGATTATTGTACATATATGAATCGTAATGAGTTTAGTTAATAAGAAAGTCAGTGAAGAGTTCAGTGATTGACTGGTTGGTTGGTTTTTCACAAGGTAAATTATCATGACAACTGTATATAACTATAAAGAAGAACATGTAAACGGAGTGATGATGAAGAGAATATTGAATAGATAATTGAAAATTGTCTTATCTATTTGTTAGATTGTTAACAATATGAGATAATAATTCTAAATTAATTCGTCTTTAGTGAAGTTAAGGAGAACTTTGAAGGTAAATAAGAATATGACTACAGTCCATGAAATCGTTGACTGTTCATTTGAACAATATTGGTAAGTGCAGACTACCTGGTTAAGAGTCTGTGTAGTAATCAAGATCATTGGTTGATGATGTTGGTGATATAGATAAGAATAGGTCATAGTAGAACAGGCACACTCCCTCCTTGTGTTCTAAATCTTAGATTTCCTTATTCTTCCACAAATACATTTATTTCACTTCTTCTTATTGAATTATATTATATCATTGATCTTGTGAATTTGATCTTATAGTGCTGATGTAGTATATCAACTTGAGTTAAAGGATATTTGTGATAGCGTCCATCATAATTGCTTATGATGGACAGACTAGTTGAAGGTTTCTATTATGAAATTAATAACTGAGAGTAATTATGATAGGCAAATTAAATAAGCAAGATTTCACCAGAAAGTGTAAGCCACATAGTACTGTTTTATCGCAGTATAGGACTCTTTTGTTATATTAATTAACAACCTAATATAGGATCAAATTTAGGATATTCAGATCTCTCACTTACCATCCAGTAGTTTACATTTCTACATAAACCCAATTCGTGATAATTATAGACTGTGATATATTCCTGATGGTGATAAATGGGTGAATTCAAATGGTTAAATCTTCTTACCATAACTCCTGAAATTACTTCTCAATGGTAGCTATTAATGCTCAAATGATCATTATTAGACTAGGAATATGAATTAGTTGAAGATCATTAAATGTTATGATGGTCATTAGAGTTGAAGATCCTGGATTCTTTCCTTAGCTAGGTTCCAAATTCTTACTACCATTTAGAAATCACGATAATTGTCTAGTTATGGTCAGTCCACAATGTATATTATGAAATCTAACATCCTCTACAACCGTTACCCCCCAAAATACTAATAATATTGAGTTAAGTTGTTAATTTAAGTTGGATTATGACTTGGCAAGTAGAATCCAGAACGCCCGTTACGTCCTATTTTGGACTCGTTGGCTAGATGTACCTGCATCCCAATGTTAATGTTCACAGTGGGATTCGAACTCAGTCCGTTTAATGTCAAACGCCACCGCGTTCACCACTAAGCTACTGTGTCCATACAGCCACGCTTGTGCAACAGGTACATGTGTGATTAAAATAAGCTTGTATATTCCCGTTGATTTGTAATGGATTAAAAGTGATCAACGTCTGTGACTGTCTGGATACAGTAGATTAATGGTGAACGCGGGGGGGGGGTTGACATCAGACGGACTGAGTTCGAATCCCACTGTGAACATTAACATTGGGATGATGGTACATCCAGCCGACAAGTCCCAAATTGGACGAAACGCGCGTTCTGGATTCCATTTGCCAGTCACAATCCAACTTAAATATTATTTGTGAATAATCGCTATATCAAGGCAATCAACTGAGGATGCACATATGGCAACATAGGTTGACCAGTTTCAGTCCAATACAAATCAACAGGAAGATACAAGCTTATTCTAATTAAGTTGTGTATGTTCGTCACAAATTCAGGTTAGTTATATACGACTTGACAACTGTTTCTTTCTAACAGAATGAACATTAAAAAAAAAACTAAACT
This sequence comes from Schistosoma japonicum, assembly GCA_025215515.1. Taxonomy (NCBI): domain Eukaryota; kingdom Metazoa; phylum Platyhelminthes; class Trematoda; order Strigeidida; family Schistosomatidae; genus Schistosoma; species Schistosoma japonicum. Next base: position 33,255,852 of record CM046064.1, on the reverse strand, counting down.
TAATGCCAATCTTCACAAAATTCACTTCAATATCATTCTCTTTACTACTATAGAGATGAACAATATTTACTAACTACTGTCCATTACAAAATTTCTTTCATGCCCATTAATACTAAAAACGAAAACAGAATAACCATTTAGTTGTAGTTTAACACACTACTTATTGGCTTATTCATTATAGACCATTTTTTTATAGGGGTCAAATGCTTAAATAAGACTGACAGTTACCAATGTATAGTAAAACCTTAGTTATGTGTAAAACCTTTCATAAGCATCTTATATGAACCAATTTATCCTGACTTACTAGTACAGCATAGTGACTAATTTAGTTTATGAAATGGAAAATTATGTATCCGTTTTTCATTTTTTTTCAATTTATTAGTTTGTAATTTTATGTTCTATGAATATTAATGAAGTAAAATCATTGATACTTTTATGGTTTGCTTTGGATTGTAGCTAGTAAGTAGAATTCAAAAAGCCCGTTTTGTTTTGTTTGGAACTTATTAGCTGGATGTATTTGGATCCTAGTGTTGATATTTACACAGGGACTCGAACTCATTTCGTTTCATGAAATATCACTGGATTGGGGAAATCCACTCAAAATGTACATAGGACAATAAAGGCTGATTGATTTCACTCCATGACAAATCAACAGGAAAATTCGAATACGTTCAAATTATGATAACACCATTGTAAAGGAAATGTATGTTCTTTTGTATACTTTCTAGTTCTTTAACATATGAAACAATACTTTTCACCAGGCCAGTTACATGATCACACTTCTATCTACTTATTTCAGTTTATGCAAACAAATTGTATTTATAGCCTTCAGATAGTCTATGAGTACATTAGCCTATACTTGTTACGTGAATACATCAGTCATTTATGCGATCGAAATTAGTAAACGTTTCTTTCAAAATAAGAAATATGAGTTGAAATGAACAGACGAAGAAATTTTTATGTTCTGGCAGTTTTCTATGGTATTGATTTGCATGCAAATGAAATTAATTTTGAATACCTTGAAGCTTCTAACAATGAAATCATATCACATAACTACTTGAAAAAGATTTTAACAATCATAAAACCAGTGTGAAAGGTATCTACTACTCATATACACTATTGAAAACAACGTTAAAGTGAAAATTACCAAATACGATTACTTTAAACTATCGTTATATTGATATGCAAAACAGATTTGAACTGATACGTCGATAAATTTAGCTCATATTTTGATTTGCATGTTCAAACGTAGACTAGATTTAATTGGTTGAATTCGTCACAGATTAATATTGGCGGGGTACTAATGGAAATCAGACAGTACTTGATAGCAAATGTGAACTCCACCAGTCACGACTTCTGTTTAGGGCTTCAGGAGCAACCTAAAGTTAGTGAACTGTTTATTCTAATTGAATTGAGATGGCTTCTAAGGATAGATATTAACTTTAGTTAGCTGAATTCTTCGTAGACTGATGTTAGGAGGGTACCAGTGAAGTGGGAATTATACTATTAGATGCAGGCCCAGTGGTATGGAGAATTAGGCGCTTACCAACTTGAAGTTCCTGGGGTAGAGCCTAGGGTGTACACAGCTGAAGAGTCCCATATCGGGACGAAATGGATCTTTAGTGCTCCTTGGTTTTCATTGATACCTTGTCAACGACAGTCTGCGATGAATTCAACCACCTGAGCACAATACTATTCTCCACAAACCACCTCACTTCAATTAGACTAGATTTACTAAATTTTTGAGTGGCATACTGTATAAACTGGCATGAGCAACAGCCCTCTATGAACTTCGTACACGAATGCAGTGGATTTGTTACACAAAAAGCTGGAGAAAATGAACTAAACCAATCGATCGTTCAGTAGAAACCAATTATCGTAATCGAATTCTGCTGATCAAGATAAAATACCGCAGTAGATAAATGAACTTCAGAACTTGATATATGTAGATAATTTTAAGTTGTTATAATCAATTTACATCTAGCCGTGAATGTAGTCTACTCGATAGTTGGCTCTCGGCCATAAAAAGTCTAGACGATCCTTTCAAAACGAAAACGTTCATTGGAATTTGAACATATAACATACATTATCATAGACACAGATTAGACTATATGACTTTTGATTTATTAATCCTATAAACTATTATTTCTATCCTGTTCAGCTCAATAGTAACGCCTTTGAATGTAATACTTGATGGTTCTGAAAATAAACCACTCAAAATGCAAGATAAGTCTTGGTAATTATCACCTAATAACATGGAACTGATTGAAAATTTATAACTGCAATGCTAACATGGCCTTTTATGATACTCACTGACGATACACATTCTACATTCAAAATGTTGATAAATTTGTGAGGATGATATACATATAGATAGTGATTGTTATCGCTAAGGTCAGTTATAGAAGCATTTACAACCAGGAAACAATGAATAGAAGTCAAAAGTGAACTGGTAACCGAATGAAGATGACATTTTAAATTCAAATTGACGTAAGTTAAAAATCTAATCACTTGAATTAAGATTTACCTGTTGAATTAGAAACAAATGAGAATTTAATGTCAACTACTTAAGTTATTTTTGTATGTAATATTCAGTATTACTTAAAATAATGTCAACTCATTATGAAAATCATCTTTGTATTAATATTTTAGTTTATTACAGCTTACTAATCTCATATAGGATGAATTACATTTGATTGATTCCAACTTAACTATAAAACTGGTGAATAAATAGCAATATTATGGTGATCTACTCAGAATGTACAAATGTTCTTAATATCAACAATAGGAGAATATAAACCAATACAAATCATTTTATATCATTTGAACAAATTTATGGTTGTCAAGACCCGGTAACTAAGTGCAGAATACGTTGTAATTTGAAGAGATATTTACGAAGTTTCAGTTACAATATAAACATTAACACTAAGAAACAGGTGCATCATGTTGAAAGACCTGGACACTTGTTTAGGAAAGTCTTCAAAAGTTTAAAAGTGCCGAAAGCTACTTCATTCAAACTTTCAGGAAACTCATGCGTCATATCTTAGCTGGATAATTTTGAATGACATTAACAATAAATGGATATATTCTTCACACATAATAAACTAATGAAAGTAGTATTATTTAAGTTGGATTACTACTGGCAAATGAAATTCAGGACGCGCGTTTTCTCTTATTTGGGACTCATTAGTTGGATGTACCTGTATCCCAATGTTGATGTTCACAGTGGGATTCGAACATATAGCAACAGAGACTGATCAGCTTCAGTCTATAACAAATCAATGGCAATATACAAATTCATCCTAATGAAAGTAGTAGTTTATTTACACTTTCAGCTTATATCACCTATTTTGAGTACTAAGAAACCAACTCAAAGTCATTGTTAAAGCATACAAATGTCAAACATTTAACTTTGAACCAACTTATGTCAAAAAAAGAATAAAACTCTCTTCTGAAATTCAACTTTTATCATATTTTATAGTATCATGTGTAACTTGTGTTCATCTGGTCAGCTTTATATGATCAAGGAAATGATAAAACTATCATTTCTATCAGTTTGACAATAAACAATTTCTTTATATGTTTATTTATTTTGATAATAATAGTGAACCAATACGAAAAAAAAAATAACACTAGGTACACTGATTGTTTATTTTATCATGGATTTTTATTATCATTAAATGTTCTACCATGTGAAACATTGTCGCGTGCACACAGAGATATGCATATGTCCAGTGTAGTAACGAGATGGAAACATCTAATTCAGATACATTTATAAACATGAATATATATATATATATATATATATATATATATATATGATAAGTGTACCTATATACTAATGTTACTGGTTTACTGTCGCCGTTTCCTAGTCTCCTCTTTCTGTATTTGTATATTTTATCAGCTCTTAAGAAAAAAACTCATATTCTACATTTCATTGATTCGATAAGTATTTATGATAACTGATTCTTCTGTTTACCTCTGACATAAGAGTTATTTCATACCGTTAATGATGAACAAATTGGCATAGATAGATATACTGGTTATTGATATGCATAATCTATTTCCTAAAATTATCTCGTGATAATCTAAGTGTTCTGGATGACAAGATATGAGAATAGATCTATTCTTATTATTTTTTTGATTGACATGTTTGACTGATGAATCTGAATAAATCGTATTATTGTTAATTCATATTGTATACGTAACTTTAGTGTAGCGTGATTATTTGAAAGGAATAGAAACTAACTTATTTTAAATATGTTTCCCAATTGTTTGTTCCATGAGGCAGAAGACAATCAATTTATATTCAATTAAGTATAAATTGTCAACACATTACTCTCCCCCCCTCACTATGTCATTGAAGTTAGCTTAGTGTCATGTTAACATAACACTTTTGACGTCAGCGTTATACCTTTCAAACTGTTACGTTACCAGTCAGATTTCAGAATTTTGCTAAAAGAACAGAGGCCTATGTAAGTTCTCCTCTAGTATGTTTCTGTGCGTATCTATTCTTCTCTTATATTGCAGACATCACTTACTAATAGATGGTTCCAAAATTTATTACTCAGTAGAGAAAACATAGAGATTCCGTCTATCGTTCTGAGCCCACCCCTCTTAATTATCCTGACATATTGAGAGGAAAATGAGAAGACAGACCAAGTCTAAAATCATTTATTAATTTCTTATGCATTTTACTTAAACAGATTCTAAATCAGTGGTAAAATGGTGAAAAAGGAATAGAACTTTTCAAATCTTTTGTATGGTAACCTGAACATCTCCAGAATTTCGCAAGTTTCAACCTAAATGGTCGTAGTGAAGTTTGTATAGGTGATTTGCAGCTTATGAAAATTTTGTAATTTTAGGCTTACAAAGATTATGTAAACCATAGTAAATAATTTTTTTGTCTAATTTGATAGTCGTTTATTTTAATGATTGTACAACTGCAAAACTTTTAGTCTCATCTTGACTGTGGTGACCAATAGTTTTCAGATCATAACTTACTGAAACTTTAAGATAATTATGAGTTCAAACCAATTGCATTCTTCTAGTTGGTGTCAGATTTTTAGGAAGGCACACTTACGAACACTGGTAAATATTCAGTATGTTTTAAATCAGCATAGAAGAACTTACATGGTTGCCTAGAGTACACGTAAATCATCATCTTCTGATACTTATCCCAATGTCATCCTAAATCAGTATTGGATAACTAATGATACTTGGATGACGACTTTCATAGCTATAAAGGACAAATAACACTGCATCCTATCGTACTCTATTAAACACTGGTTTCCAGGGAAAAAACTTTCGGCGTAACTTGTACATTCAATCAGCTATCAACTAGAAAGTGTTTAATTCATCTATACTGGCATCTACATTTCTTCTTCTTAAATAGATTTACATTTTAGAATAATACAGTTAGTTATACAAAGCAGATTTAGTCATAAACTGATGGTTTTGAAGTTAACGTTGAAACTAACTATTCGACATTAATTTAATTTTCTAAATAAATAAATTACTATTTAAATTTTGTATATTAGTTATAGTTTGAAGTGAAAGGTATTAGGCTCGAGTCCTATTATACATGTTATTATCACAATACAGGAATATTTATTTCATATCCCCAACTGAAGGAAACAAGCGTTATAGTTTTCACTGCTAGTTATATATCATGTATAATAAACCAAACACCTCATACATATATCTTAATAACCTTAATATGCAGATATATGAACGACATATTTTCTCATCAAGTTCTACACATAAAGGCCTAAATAAATGATCAAAGTAATAGTCAAGTTTAATCTACTCAATCAGGATTACGAGTAGAACTATATTGTTAGTGTCAAGATGAGTAATAGGTAGTCATACACATTAAAAAACCAGTGCATTGAAAGCAATCTATTCATCCTCTTCACTAGCCTTGGTTAATTTCAGGTCAAATAAGCTAAAAGACATTTCAATTATGAACTAACCTAATTTGACTAATATAGACATTTCTATTTATTTGATCATAGCATTAATTTGTTCCATTTCGATTGCATGAAGAGTGCTGAATTTAGGTTGGTTATCGTAAATCGATGTGAATGTGAAAAACATCTTAAAGCAGGAGCTAACAATGAACAATTGTTCAGTCCTAGCATGGAATTCCTTAGCAGTGCATAACTATGACCCTATCAGTGTCAAATCCAGGAATTTTGTTTAATGGTGAACGCTCATTCACTAGAACACTAAACTAGCCGGTATCTAACAAATGATATTTCTTAAGATCTAGTGAAATGATATGACCAGTGAAATTCAGCCATGAATGTGCGAAACAGTTGCGCACTGATGGCACTGGATAACATTGCATACATATATCACTAGTAGATTAAAGTTAGAAATATTAAACGTTGGATGCCAGCTGCTTCAGTAGTCTGACGTTTAATCCTTAAATGAGAAAACAGGAGGTATGGAACTCAATTTTCTAAATATGTTTGTGGATTGTGGCTAGCAATAAGGATGCAGGATGCGTGTTTCGTTTTATATGGGATTCGATAGCTGGACATACTTGCATCCCAGTGTTGTTGTTTACACCGGGAGTCGAACTCAGTTCGTATCGTGCTAAACGCCATCGTATTCACCTCTAAGTTACTGAGTTCGGATAGCCAAACTTGTGTGACGAGCATGTACACATAGTTACATTGAATATGGTTCTTCCCGTTGATTCTATCCAAATCAAACAATACTTGTAAACTATCGCTATATCGAGGTAATCCACTTAGGACGCACATATAGCAGCAAAGATTGATCAATTTCAGTTCATGATAAATCAATGGGAAGATCCAAAAACATTCTAACTATAGGCATGTGGATGTTCAATTATGAGGAGTTACATAACAAAAACGAAACAGCTTTCTAGTGCCAATCATTGGCTTTCACCAGCTATCTAAGTGAAATCAATTCGTAGTATCAATTTAATAAAAATAATTATTGTAATCATTACAGATTGATCTCAGTTAGTTGAAATAAACAAAATTCATTCTTGCATATCAATAACGAGATTATGCATTTACTTGATATTAATATAATATATCTGACTTATTTAACTGAATACGTCATAGATTGATGTTGGAACAGTACCATTGAAAACCAGGGAGTAATGAACAGCCGTTTCGTTCCAATGTGAAACTCTTCAACAGTGTACCACCTAGAGGCTTCTAAATTATATACTTTCAGCTAATTCAAACTAATAAGATATCACTTAGTACATAAATACAAAAGTTACATTAGTTTTGTTTATTTAATAAATAAAAATTCAAAAAAAAAAAGAAAAGAATAAAAGTTCAAGTAACAAATTAGTATGTAAAGAATTCTTTTATATGTATCTAATGGCTAATTAATGAATGACATTCATTTCAACTAACTAAAAGTGTATTCATTCAAGATTGACAACTCTATAGTTACTAGATAGTTTAGCTACAAGTCTAAAGTTTAATCTTTAGACTAATAAATTGGAATTTAATAGTTTATATTATCAATTTTAATTAATTCTATAACTGCTTCATATCCGATAGGATTAAATTCTTCTAGTCATATCATCATCTTGAAATAAGCATATAATAATTAAGTAGTTCTATACTATGATAGAACAGTTTTTCATATTGTTTCTTGATTCATTGTGATTATCTAGTTACAATCAGTTTATAATATAAGAATTTATATGGTGTTTACCAACAGTAATAAAATGTAGATTGAAAATTGTTGATCATTCCTGATATAAGTCAAAGTAAGGCTTCAAACATTTTCAAACTAATAAGTACTAAACAGTTATTACGTGTTCTAATTAGAATCAACTAACTGATATCTTATTCTTCAGATACCTTAGGTTAGATCTTAAGTAAAGTGCTTAATCCATTTATTTCACTGTTCTTGGGTCTTAGTGATTGGTTTGCCATCCTTGTTCCTCATTGGTCATTTCAGTTTACTGTGATTTCCAGTTAGCTTCTTTGTTGTATCATATAGGTGTCTCATGTTTCCTTCCCTTGTAACTTTTCTGGTATCATTGCTAGGTCTTTTATATATTTCTTTGTGTCTGCTCTAATGCTCCTATTCACTTGATTGTTGGCTTCTTTGTATTCGACCTATGCCTTGACTTTCGCTGTTTCCGTTTGACTCATATTCATTGCTGTCTTCTTGCTCTACCTTTCTTAGATCTTATTCAGAGTGCCAGTAGAAATTTATTCTTTATGGTGCGACCCAAAACCTGTTAAAGTGTTGAAGTGATTGCTTCCTCAGTCCGTTTCCACTTGCTCTCCATGGTAAATTCCTGTTCTAATAAATCGTGAAATGCTTGGAATTTATAATTGAGAGCTACCTTAAATTTACTAAGTTTGTTGGTATCCCAAAAATAGGTTGTATCAAACTTTCGTAATGCCTTTGCTCTAAGTGTCCAGTACTTCTTTAGCTTTAACTTTATCCTGGTCACCGCCAGATAGCGATCTGAAGCTATATCAACTCCTCTCTTGACCCACATAGATTTACGAATCTGTCACTGTTTTCGTTCCATTTGTACCCAGTGTTGCCTATTCCAAAATTGGCGTTTAGATCTCACATCAAAATGGTTAGGTTTCTGACTGAGCATTCCTCAACGATTGACTGCAGCCCCTCATAGAACTAATCTTTATCGTCTTCGTTGCTAATAATGATGGGCTCATAGCACTGGATGACATTCATTGTGATCCCCTTCTTCCCTGTCTTGAAGAGTACTTTGATGATCCTAGGTTCATGAGGTCCCCATCCTATAAGTGCCTTCTGTGCTTCTTGGGACAGCATTAGTGCAACTCCTTGCGTATGTAAGTCATTTTCTTCTTCATGACCGGAGAGTAACAGTATCCCTTCCGGGGATAATCTTTGGATTCTAGCTTGTAATCAATGTGTTCCATTTATTCCAAGTACCTCCAGGTAGTATCTTTCCATTTCCTTAGCTATTTGAATGATTCTCCCTGTCTTTCATATCGTGTAAACATTTCATGTACCTGTACTAATTGTTACTGTGGTTGTCAGAAAGAGCATCGATCTCATGACTTCTGTAGAAACTTGGCTTTTACTATGAGGTGTCATAACTCTTAGAATTGAAGGCCCTACAGCTTCCATGAAAGAGTTTAAATGGTTTAGGTGATTGTTTTAGTTTTCGTTTTTTCATCAAGGTGGGATGAGGGAAGCTACTAACCCTATCCCTAACTCTCCTCCTCTATCCTAGCTTAGAACAGGAAATAATCTCAGGAGGAGCTTGGGTGAAGTTTAAGTGAAGTGTTCTAATGTATATTTCACCAAATAGCGTAGAATATTTATTCATTACATAGTAATTTGTTATTTTTGATAAATAAATATTAAACTTAAATTGATATTTTATTTAGTTACTGAGTGAAAATTCCAAGAAGAAAAAAAAAGTAAAAGTTCAAGAAAAGATAAGAAAAGTGATGAGTTAGTCTTATCATTTTGTATATTTAAATAAGTACTAATTAGTGAATGACATTCTTTTCAACTATTTACAAAGTGTATACATTCAGTATTAGTAACTATGGTTATCATTTAGAGTTAATTAATGTCAGTTATTTTTTGTCTCAACTCATTAATGATCTTTGTTTTTCAGTGTCTAGATTAGTTATAAGATAAATGTGTTACACAGATGGTGAGTAATGAATGAGATGTACCTGATAGTCGATTAGTACTTATAGATCATTTCAAATTACTCCAGGAAGATATGTATAAATTGTCTATTTGTTTCATTCAGTCCACTGATTACAATACACTCTACCCCGACCTAGCTGCTACCTTGATGTGGTGGTCGGGCTTGCCTATCATGATGACCCAACTGAGCTATATTGGCTGGAACTCATGTTCCGCTAGGTCCTACCATGCCAAGCAGGTCTGTTGGAGAGCGATAAGACTAAAGGCAGCAACTTAAGATCTGAGGGCTAAGTCATACTGCTGACTGCAGTGAGGTGTGACATCAGTAAGATGTTTTCCTCAGATAACCAGCATCTGCAGCGATGCTGCATTCTTAACGGAAGGAAGAGGTTAGAAAAGGTTGACCCAAAAAATGTCACACCTCACCCTACTCCATGGATTTCCATCTCCGGCAGTAAGGCCTTCTAAAGAACGGAGCTAACACTTCAAAAACTCCCCATATTAAGGCCGTGTGTGATCAGCCTCAAGCAGTTGTCCCTTGGGCTCTGCGATTGCATTCCCAGGTCACTATGACCAACACTAACTCAGTTTCCTTTTCAGGTGCATCAAGAAGCAATTTCCTTGCATGGTGTGGGCATCCAGGATGTGAAAATTGCCCTCATACTTCTAGCAGCACTCGAGATCATCTTGTTCGAGGTCAAATCTCACTAGCAATTCCTAATAACTCTCTTATCCATATGCCTAATTCTTCCAGCATAACTTTATCACCTCGCGCGTCAAATGCTAATGGTTTGAGCTCACGAAACGTTATTCCTGGTCTCCTGAAACCTCGCATGGGATTTGGTCCAACAATTTAATCTCTATCTGCTAATTGAGGTATAGGAACTTGAAATGACGTACGCATGTACCAAGTTCTATGTTGTAACTGACTGACTGACTGATTACACTCTACAGTGTTTAATGCATTTGAGACTTATGTTCTGAACTAATGATTGGTATTGAACAATAGCAAAATAGTTATTCTGTACATATTTTATACTTTGACTTGTAAGATTTGAATTATTCATTTTAATTATATTTCAAGCATATCTATTGCCAAATAAGCGAGATGACATTTTACTGTTGCTTTCCAGTTAAATAAGTAGTTACTAGCTGTACATAAACGTCAATGGTGACGTCTCAGATAATGAAGATGGACTGGTGTGACTTTGAATCGCATTGGACCCATCACTTACTTCATCAGTGAAGGTATACTTTAATGATCAGTGCCAACTAGCATGAAACATAGATTCAATAAGATTGAGTATGTATACACCCGAATCGCATTACAAACAAGTTCTAGATGAGAAATTGTATCTTTTATATAATAAATACTGAAACCCTTGATTTCTTTTACAATTAAACATTATCACATCCACGTTAAATGAAGATGATTTCCCTTCAGAATGATATAAGTTTTAAAATTATTTAAAAAATAATCCAGGCATCATCTAGTGGATGTCGTTATCTAACTTGGTAGTTTGCAGGAATATACCTTTATAAATCCACATGGAATTGAAAGCGCAAATGTTAGGAATAGTTGCAACTTAGATAATACATTTATTCATACTGTTAATTTTTGGATTTGTTGTTAATATGCTATACGCTTACTTACCTAGATATCGTTCTTTGAGTCTCTACCTAGTTTACACAAATTGTCTGCTGTTGGGTCTTTAAATAGTAACAGATGAAGAGTATACAGAATGCTTTACTTACATTACTTGTTAATATACGAAAACATCGATATATCTTATTTATGTATGACTTTGGGATTTTTGAAGCTTCTGCTAAACATGATGAAGTCCCTAACAGACTAGACAATTATTCGACCACGTTTTGAAAGTAGTATATTATCTTTTCTAGAATACTCGAAAGAGTTTCAACAAAACACAAACAAGGTTAAGTATCTTTAACATTCTTCTAGCTGCCGAAGCTTTTTTCATAAGTATGTAATAAAAAACTAACATTCTAAACTTCAGTAATCTTAACTTGCTAATGGATATATGTATGTGATAGATAAGTTGATCAGTAATATATGAATCCAACAAGATTTTGTATTGTTTGAGTTTGATTGTGGCTGACGAGCGAAATCCGAGATGTGTGATACGCCCTAGTCAGGATTCGTCAGCTGGATGCACCTGCATTCCAGTGTTGATATTTACACCGGGACTCGAACTTAGTTCGTCCCGTGTCAAACGCCACCTCGTTGTCGCTTGGCTGTTGAGTTCAAACAATCACATTTATGTCAATTCAAACAATACTTGCAATATTGAGGCAATCTATTCAGTATGTACATATTCAACAGTGACTGATCGATTTCAGTCAGTGACAAATCACTGGTAAGATCCAAATACATTCTAAATGTAAGATTTTATACTATTTCGTTGTTAATACAAGTGATCAGTCTCCGCTAGTATATGTACATTCTGAGTAGATAGTTGTCATACAATTATTTAATGATAAAGATTTAAAATATATGAATTGTGTATCAAAGGGTCATATAACATTCTATGAAAATCGTCAGCTGAATATGGTTAAACACCTCACTATTGATGTTCTTAGACTAACAACCAACTGAACTTAGATAATATGACATCTACTTTACGTCTAATAGAAATTGTACTAGATTTAAACCCTAGTGCTGCCAATAGCATGGAGATATATAAAATGTTTCAGTGTTGAATACCAAGTAAGATGATATGCTTCTGCTAGATTCCACTAGTAGTAGTCGTTACTATTTTCATTTAATTGAATATGTCACAGACTGATGTTGGGAGGGTATAACTGAAAACCAGAGAGTACTGGACAGCTTTTTCATTCCAGTGTGGAACTCCTCAGCAGTACACACCCCAAATTCAACACTAGGGTCTTCGAATTGGGGAACACCTAATCTTCTGCACTACTGGGTCAATATCCAATGGTAGAATTCCCACTTCCAACAATTTGTGATATATAGTGTGACAATCATTATTTGTCTAGATTTACAGTATCTAGTGAATATTGATAACTAAACATGATAAGTAACATTAAAATTGGGAAAATACTATAACAGCATTTTAAGAAGAAACTATTTATTGATCCGTCTTGAAATCAGAGCTGAAAAAAGGAAAGGATTCAAATTATTTTCCCATCGGATTAATCAATATGCATGTTGTTTACTCAAACAATATGATAGAAAAAAAACTGTGTTTATGTATATGGATTAGACTGTAACAAAATATGGTGATGGAGCCGAGGGGGGGGAGAGGAAGGAATAGGTTAAACATAAACATAGTATCTATGTATGTAAACATCCTTATGTATAAATGAATAAATGGAAGTGAATCTACTATCACTATTCATTTCATAAGTATCTTGTTTTGTTTGTAGTGAAATAAATGAAAGTAGAATATGAATTGATAAATCATTTTTGTTTACTTTTGTTTATTAATTTGATTGAATAGAATCTAAAAGATTGACTCTAGAATTATAATGAAATGATTTTAATGGGATAGAATCAGAGAAAATATTGTGATATGATGTGAACTTCAACTAATATGGGGATAAAAGTTGACTACACTATTGATGTGACCTGGCTTAATCAAAACCAATATAATACATATAAACAATTAAACTGACTGATTGATTAATGCCCTTAGGTCTATCCTGATAGTACTAGTCCTAAATGAGCAAGTATACAAGATAATTGAGATAAACAATCAAAGTCATTTAATATTACACTCATTTCCTAACATATATACAAAGCTAATTAGGAAAATAATCATGACAATAATGGTAGGAAACTAAGAAGGGAACAGGAACTCAGTTTACCAATCATAGTTCATGAATGGAAAATGATAAGGTAACAATAAGCAAATCTAATGGGAGCTTAAAACGAGAGGAATATAGTATTAATAGAAATAAAGTACTCACTATACATGCAACCAAAATAATTGAAACAGTCATCTAATTAACAGTTCTGAAAGTAAATTGTTCCTATTGAGTCTCTCAATCTGTCATATTGTTTATTTTATTTATGTAGAAAATTTTTTTTAATTCCAGTAAATTAGATATTTCGATGTATTTAGTAAGTGGTAATGAATAGAATGAAAAATACAAGTTTCGTCCTATTTAAAACTCGACAGATAAGTATGTCGGTTAAAATTTAATGTTAATGTTTACATTGAAATGTCAATCCAGTAACTATTTCTTCATATGTTGACATGTAATATATTTAACTACTGAGTCGTGATAATCACTAACTCACAAAACATTAATAATGTAATATAACAGGTATATTTGAACAATGAACATAAAATAAGATGAAGTATACTTTCTAGATTCTACTGATTATCAGAATTCAACTTTATAATAAAATTCATGATCAAATGACAGTATCTAGGCAATCCATTGAGGATGCACAACCAATAATAGAAAAATATTAGCCTATACAAACAATGTAATACTGTTATGTGTAGTAAATAAGTATTATATGATAATTTATATTCAATAAATTTTCTCAAATACTTTTAATATTCATAAAATCATGAAATCTCTTTGTATTCTTTGAAAAAGAAGTATTTTCATCGACATTTCATGTGGCAAGACTTTAATTCTTTGTATTTACTGAATAAAATTATAATGATTTCATCTTCATTCATCTATATCATCAAGGTTGTATCATAACAAACTAATAAGATTCTAATAGTTTCATTGTGGATGTATAATTCAAATAAAACGTAACAGTATAAAATTGTTATGGAATAGAAGTATAATAATGTTTATTACAAATTAACATTGAATAATATCATTTATATGACAAGCTGACTGTTGTTACAAGAATTATTATGAACTCGAAAGTATTGGGCTAATATTACATCATAGTATGAAACTCATTAGTAAAAGACAACTGTGATTTAACAATGAATCAGAACCAAAAGCCTTGAGGTTTTGTGATGAACGCCTAACCTTCTATCTACTGAATTAGTATCTACTGGCTTGAATTGTTAATTCAAATCAATTTATGATATTGCTCAATCACCAGTTGGTAACTACCTAACATCAGATATAGTTAAACACAGAGTGAATTGCATGAGTTTTAATCACAAGAAATAACATGAAGTTTCAGTTCCTTTAAAACCTTAAAACAGTAAGAATTTCTCACCTTCTAACTTACATAATCTTTCATATGCATCTATATGACATATGCATTAATTTAGTAATACAATTGTTGACAATGAATTGTTTGTTTCAATTGTTTTATTCCACGTGTACATATATTTACCCAAACAAATTACATGACGCCTAATTTTTCTTCCTTTTACTCATTCTCTCTCTCTCACACACACACACACACTCATTTAACAGAACATAACAATTATTCAATGCTAACATTGAAAATGAACATGGTGTTCATTGTAAACACAATTATAATTTGGTTCTCATCAACTTTCAATAACTACGACAACAATTTCCAAAAAGAAAAAAGAGTCAATAATATAAAGTAAAAAAAGGGTTGTATTGTTTTCTTGTATAGTTTACTTTGACTACAATATACTTGATACATTCATACTTGTACACATAGTTAAAAGTATACTAAATTAGTTACTAAGCCTTTCATTAACTTCAAAGTTACTAATATTATTCTATTATCACGTTAAAATCAATAAGATTTTACATTTTACACTATCCACTTTATATTTATATTGTAAAACAAGCATCAACTTGTACAATTGAATTATGTTTACATATCTACTTGAATTTACTTCATATAGTGTCTATTTATTATTATTATTATTATTATTATTATTATTATTATTATTAATGTGGTTCCAGTAACCAAGGTTCTACTGCCAACTCTTTAGTACTGATATCATTATCAGTGAATAAATTGAACATTTTCAAAGGTTTATTAATGTAGTAATAATTATAGTGTAATGATGTAATGTAATATAATAATAAACAAAAATTCTCAAAGGTTATACAACTGTGATCACATTCTTGCTACACTTTCTTATACACCATTATTATTATTATTATTATTATTATTATTATTATTATTATTATTATTATTATTATTATTATTATTATTATTATTATTATTATTATTATTATTATTATTATTATTATTATTATGGTCACTTATGTTATTATATACGTGTGTGTATGTGTATGTTTAAAATAGGTTCATTTTATATAGCTTATGCCAAAAAAGAAATACTTTATTCTAATAGTCATTCACAACTTATATACTATGGATTTGTAAAGTTAGTGTGAATACATTAAATTCTAACAAAGTCATATTGTAGGTATTGGTCATTGGAAGTTGAATGTAGTATTCTAACACTTCAAGGTTAATATTATTAAAACAGACAATCAACATTTGAAGCGTTTACAGCATTTGGTACAGCGTAGCCATAATCCACTTTTAATAGTTCCCTTTCTATATCTACCTAAATATGCTCTACTTCAAATGATTGTTTCTGATATTAGATACATTGGAGGGACAGGAAAGCCTGGTCATTAAAGTTATAGTGGACCAGGCTACATGATGGTGCAGATTCAACCAAAGTCCACTTAAGTGAGGCAGTTGTACCATTTTAATCGATTCAAGTAGAGTTAGCCTATTAGTCGACGTCAGTTCAACATATACACATTGATTGTTTTATTTAAAGGAAATCAGTTTGAAATTAACATTAAACGTTTTGTATGATCCTCTACTAACAGGTAGATTAAATTAATTTGATACGTAAGGGTTAGGGTATGTTTGCTAAACGGCTGATAGTCCCAAAGTAAGCTGATCTCTCAATCAATATTAACTAAAATTTTATATTTATCCAGTCTTTGATGTTGTTCAAACTCTATCGTTGTCATATGGTTGTAGATAGTTTACAGGATACCTTGAATGTTTTTAAGAAAACACACATGCAATCTTAAGACAGTTGAGGCTACTTATACTGATTAAACAAGTGTCACCAAGGTTTATAATCTAAAACCGTTACTACTTAGCTACTCAGGTGGCAAATCATCTTCTGTAGTTTTGAGATGTATACACTAGTTGATCACTGAGTAATTATTGATAACATGTTTATCTAGATTTTAATACTGTTTGAATTCTGTTGATTATGTAGCAATACAGTTGTCAGATTACGTAACATAACATCATGTAAAATGTATTACTGGTATTATATAACTGGCCACATTCTGTGGGAATTCATGATACTAAGTCTCAAGTTTATGAGGATTCATGAATTAAAGTATGTCTGTAATTTTACAGGAAACTATATTCTTTGTAAGGTTTGATCGTCTCCACATTGAGACCCACCACCACTCAAATATTCATGTTACTAATGTCTTCTTGCAAGATTTTACACTATCTGATCATATGTTTATAGTGACCAATGATCTTATGAAAAAAATCTATTAACGATGCTTGAGTCCTGGTGTGAACATCAACACTGGGATGAAGGCTCATGTAACTGACAAATCTCAAATAGGACGAAACATGAGTCCAGGATTTCACTTGTCAGTCACAATCTAACTACAACCTAATTATCTGAAGGCTTTACACTTATCACTAGGCTTGAAGATTCTGGATTCTACAGTTAGTGAGCTATTACTATAACTCATTGATTATTGATTCAGAAATTGATTAATTCATTGGTCAGTTTGATAGGTAACAAAAGAATAATCGATAAGAGATGAAGTGAATTATCATAAAGTTTATAAAGAAGAAAAAAAATTGATTAGAATATTATCGATTAATGTATACAAAAGTATTGTTTTGTTTACAAACTAAACAACATGAATATTCATGAAAATTTTCACCTCAGGGAGTTTTCTTTTTTGTAATTCATCAAACTGTGCTGTTGTTCTTGTTGTTACTAATGGTCTTGTTACTTAAAGTAAAGTGACCTTATCTGTTTAATTGACAAAAGTGTTAAGTAACGAAAATGCTTAATTCGTAACAACTAAAACCACCCTTTATTTACATCACTGATTACAGAATAGAGAATATTCATCGAAGACAACTTTCTGTTCGATGATGTCATGTACTTCACCTGTGCCATCGTTTGATCCAATAAATGATTCTTGTGGGGCAATATGATCGAAAGTTTTAAGGAATACATCTGTTAATCAGTTTACATAATCTTTTTTCGGCAGCTAAATAGGATAAAATTCAGAAATTAGTTTTTAAATAACTTGCTTTGTTCATCTAGCTTGGAGCGCTTTCAAACAGTAAGTAAACTTGTCTATTCTCACTGATGTAACCCAAAGTGGTAACTTATCCCTGAAGAAACTACTTACCAAAGTTCAACCAGAGAACACAATACGAAGTTGAGTAGAATAGAATGTTTTTTTCTGAAGCTTTTAAAAGTATTTTCTTCAGAATTTGAGCAATTACATCTTCGAATTTAATATATGTGAAAAGGTTCTTCTTTGGAACTGTCAGTATTTCTCCACGAACCAATTATAGCTCCAAGTTTCTTTCAATTAACCACGGAGGAAAAGTAGTACTGATAAATATTTGCTGTAGTTCATTCAACCTGTTGTCAATTATGTAGTCAGTATACTGACGTTAGAAACTTCACTGCTTGTAAATTTTTAAAAGTGGCAGAATTTATTTTTAAAAATCACAGATTGATATTTAGTTGCGTAGCTAAATTAAACTAGGAAGTAATGAATAAATGTTTCGTCCTAGCTGAAACTTCTCGACGAACAACCCCACTAGAGCCAGCAACTTCGGGCCTCATGGTAAGCAATAGAACTTCAGAAAAATTAGTTTGTTCACTTTAAATTAATTTGAGATATTACTGGACCCTTGTCTACTGTCATTAGTGATATTTTTGTAGCATGATTAGACTGGAATGATCTCCACTACTTATTATAACTCCTTATTTTGTTTAATGCGACCTTGTTACATTTAAGTTAATTAGGAAGACAATCTGACTACCTTCTAAATTACTCTATTTATTAAGATAAATGATAGAGATGTCTATTAGTTAGGAATATTTATTCAGTTAGTGATCGTGTATTATAGGTGCTATAAAACTTGAAGGTGAGCAACTAAATATATTTCTTGCTGAATCAATGTTATCAGTATTACTTCAGAAGAACCTCAAAACACAACTAATCAGTTATCCAATACCATTGTTTGGTTTTCTTTGGTTTTCATGTTGTTTTCAGCTCGTGATGACAATTGTCTTTAAATTAATTTATTGTTTAGTTGGGTAAATTGTTTCTATGTATCATTGGCATCAATGAGAGGTAATAGTTGAAACAGGGAAACACTAAGTAGATGTTTTGATCTAGTATGAAACTCAGAAAAAGAGTGCAACTACTATAGTGACAATAGTCGGATCAAGCATTTTCAGACCTTATGATGAATGAGCTAGCTTAGGGTCTAATGGCTCACATCATTCACTACAGTCAATCCAAGATATTTTGAGACTTTCATCTACTATATTCGGTAATATTTTTGGGTGTGTTAGATCACCAGAATTCTATTGGTAAACGTGTTATTTTTGTGAAAACGTAAATTTCTCGTTTTTGTGCCAAAATGCACCCCTTTCACCGTCAGTTTGTGTTTTCCACTTAGTCTGTTACTTACTTTAGTACGCTAATTGTGTTACTTCCAAGGACACTCTATTGTTTGTTGTTTCTGTGTGACGAAAGTATTTGTGTATTACGTAGAATGTTTAAAATTACAGGTGAAATATCATTTTTAACATCATAGTCAGTGTGTTGAAATTTCAATGTTTCCAATGTACATTGTATACAACCTGTAAGCCATTCAGTCTTTCACTCATGTACCTATTATAACCTTAACCCTGACCTTAAACCACTACTCTTAACCATAGCTAGGAACAACTGCCCATAAAGATCAATCAATTAACAGATATTACATTACCGTAAGAGTGAATCTGCATGTTGCAATTCTTGGCTTTACAAATAGAATCATTTATCAAAAACTTACTAAAGGTTATCTATACTTTGCAATATAATTGTTTTACCAATAAATTCTTACCTTACAATAACTGTTTTATGATTGACGAAACTGGCAAACTTAGAACCTTACTATGGTATATGATAATTTACTGAGGATAAACATTTCATTCATCAGTGTAAACAATAAAGAATACACAGTTATTCATTCACTTATCTATGTGATCATTTTCTATTGTCGTCAAACTAGACATCTGTTGTTACTTTGAAGATGATTACTATCACACATCATAACATTTAATACAACATAAATTCTATGATACCAAAAAATATAAAAGATCTGTTATGATGACAAAAACTGCTATGACTGATATATACGACCGTCTAATAGATATAACCTTGCGCATACGAAATCATATTAGCAAACACTAATGAGTGTCCCTTTATGTTTGCCCGATGTCCATTCACTCCCAGTTCAGAATAGGAAGAATATGAACGAATGAATCAGCTAGACAAAGCATACTGTATTTCATGCATTCCTTTATATCTACATAAAACCAGACCACACAGTCAGTTAGTCAGGAATACAGAACAAAGAAGATAGTGGTAATGAATAGAGATAACGTGTACACAATGAATTAGCTGTTGTTCATAAATAAGAGATAACAGTAAATATGTTAAACGGAAGCATAGAGTATGAGGGATATAATAATAATAGAAATTAAATGTTTACATTGCATACAACTAAAATGATTCATCCTGATATCACGAATTGTTCTGAACCAGACAACCATTGATCACCTGGCAGCACCGGACAGCTGTTTCGTCACAGTATGGGACTCTTCAGCAGTGCGCACCCAAGACCCCGTTGGGGATCGAACCCATGACCCTCTTGCTCCGCGACGAACGCTTTACCATTGGACCACTGAGCTACATCCTAACGGTTGATATTTCTAATTCAGTCAATTCGTGACACGTTTGCGCGACCTCATTCATTGTCATCGGTGGGTAACTGCCT
This sequence comes from Schistosoma japonicum, assembly GCA_025215515.1. Classification (NCBI taxonomy): domain Eukaryota; kingdom Metazoa; phylum Platyhelminthes; class Trematoda; order Strigeidida; family Schistosomatidae; genus Schistosoma; species Schistosoma japonicum. The sequence goes on along the minus strand of CM046064.1, from coordinate 33,235,199 downwards.
CACACCCGACACGGTTGAACACCACCGGTCACGTCTTCACACTAGAACTCCAGGAATTACCTCAAGGAGCTAGTCACTAGTGAGCTGATATTTAGTTACAATTGGGGGTTGTGGATTGACAACTAACTATCTCCACAACCCCCAATTGTTACTAAAATGATTTAAATAATTTCCTAAAACACGGTTCTGAAACTTTGTTATTCTTCACCCAATGCCCAACATGATCTTATCGAATTTCTAACTAATATAATCAAATCACTACTAAATATACTTCATACCTTCTAAGAGATTATCAATTCATAATGATGAATATCTATTAATAGATAAATGTAGAGCAATCCCTTCTCTTTCAAACAATTTAATCCCAGTTATTGTTTTCTGTTTCTTTTTTCATTTCCTAATACGAATTTTCAATTAACTATTTTTCACCTGATCATGAGATCTATTAATTATGCTTTAAACAGTCATAATTACTTAGAAATTGATTAGAATAAGCTTGTATCTTCCTGTTGATTTGTAATGGACTGAAACTGGTCAACCTCTTTTGCCATATGTGCATCCTGAGCAGATTGCATTGATATAGCGATAGTACACAAGTAATATTTAAGTTGAACCGCGACTATCTGGACACAGTAGCCTAGTGGTGAACGAGGCAGCGTTTGGCGTGAAGTGGACTGAGTTCAAATCCCTGTGTGAACATCAACATTGGGATGCAGGTACATCCAGGCGATGAATTCCACTTAAGACGTAACGCGCATCCTGGATTCCGCTTACTAATCACAATCCAATTTAAATATGAGAAATTGATTGTTATCAGTCAGTAATGTTGATATGTGAATTACCTATATTTTATGAAATTGTATAAAATACCAAAATGTCATAAATTACATTGTATATTCATTACTATATTCGTCAATGTATGTGTTTAGTTTCGGGATATTCATGAAGAAAGTTTCACGTGAACTTTTATAAAGAATCAAGAAATAATTCAATTACATAATTCTTTGATTAATACAAAAAGGAAAGTGTCAAAACTGCGAAGAAAGTAAAACAAACAAATTCTGTTTTGTTTTACTATTTTCTCCACTTTTCCTCTCATTAATTTGTACTAAACAATATGTGAATACTTGTCGTTTATGTGTATGTGTGTGTGTGTGTGTGTATAATTAATAAACAATTTTGTCACTTAGTAAAGTTGAATTATAGTTGACAGTAGAATGGAGAACACATGTTTCACCTTAACTGTAGCTTGTCAATTAAATGTAAATCTATATGAATATTTCATAATATGATGACATTTATGATTTATAAACTTAATGGATAACATGTTGGCCATTTGAAATGTAGGCACAAAATTCAAGTTCCGATGTGATTATCAACACTGGGATTCAGGTATATTGTGATACTGACTAGTTTTGAATATGATTTTATAAAGAAATTAAATAGAAAAACTATAGTATACTATCTTACGAACTACTACCACATGACAAATAAGTCAGCAGGAAATAACTATGTCCTACACTTTATATATCGGTTACCCTGTATCTACAAAATTATATATATATATATATATATATATATATATATATATATATCAGGGATAGATCAGGGATAGATAGATAGATAGATAGATAGATAGATAGATAGATAGATAGATAGATAGATAGATAGATAGATAGATAGATAGATAGATAGATAGATAGATAGATAGATAGATAGATAGATAGATAGATAGATAGATAGATAGATAGATAGATAGATAAATCAGGGATAGATAGATAGATAGATAGATAGATAGATAGATAGATAGATCAGGGATATATAGATAGATAGATAGATACATTAAACGGACACCATTTCACTTCACTTTCTAAATTGTTCATGGAATTTCGTATTAAACTATGTGCTTAATGTTAAATGATGAAATGATGAAAGAAAAACATGTAAGTGTACACCATGTGACTTTACGTGAAAACGAATCGTTTGTAATGTGTACTCTATTGTCAAATATTTTAACAGATACATTTATCCAAAGAAGCCCATCTTGTATTTACTACTTGATGATTATGGAGTATAAGTATCTCAGTTCTATTAGTGGTCAGTTACCATATGAGGAGATTAGTGATAACGTCTTTGATTATGGAGCTGAGTGTCATTAGAATCTAGCGTACAGAATTATATATTTAAGGATCACAGATGCGCCTTAATGACGAGTGTATACTATCAAGCTGCTTGAATCAATAAAGTCATGTTGACTCCCTCCGACTACGTAACATATCGTAATCTGCATCCTATTTGATTAGTTAGAAACATTAGGTAGTATGTATAAACTGATTAGAATAAGAAAAAGTGACTAGTTTCAGTCTTTGGAACTGTATATTTATTACTCTCTGTATGTCAGTATGGGTTGAGGAGATTGTTAAATGTTGCCGTTTTTCACAACCCATTAAACTTAGACAATTATTTAAAACCAAGAAGCACTGAACGCCTCTTTTATACACACTCTTAATGAAGTAGACCGATTCGACCAAAACACAACTAGATACCAAGATTTCATGATTCGTTACAGACTCACTTGAGACCAGTTCATTTGACTAAGATTGACTGAAAGGTATTTTTTCTTAAATGAATTTATTAATTCGCTGAGTTTTTTTGAAGTCAAAGTTTTTCTTTAATACTAGAGGAATTAATGTAAACTGACAATATATCTCAACTCAAAGCAAGCTATAATTACACATTACCCATTATATAGCATCGAACATGTTGTGTAGTTACTTGTCTGATTTTGTCATGAATAACTTTAAAAATTCAGTGATCCAATAGTATTACTGAAAGTGATCTAGGAATTCCGTCAGTCGAGAAAGCCTATACTGTATTTATGCATAGCCCTGAAGGGGTTTTGTTCTTGTGGTTGTATATGAAGTCTTCATGGATCTTGACAGGTAACGAGTCATTGTATCATTATTGTAGAATTTTGCAGTAAGTCACTTCAGAAATAAAATTTTTCAAAGTTTACGACTTCATTTAGAACGCAAAGTTTTGGCCGACAGAAATCAGTTATCACAATGTGACTGACTTCCGGTGGTGATTCCCCAGTGAAAAGAATCAGTAAATTGAGTCCAGTCACATCGGGTTCGCGATGGATTTCCACAAATTACACTGGATAGGGCTATATAATATTACTAGTTTAATGAAATTTTAAATATCAACCCAATCAATGTTGACTCAGTGGTTTGAAGTGTAAGCTCCCTATGCTAATTTTAATGTTCATTGATTCAGTATCCGTTAATATCCGTTGGAACGAAACACTGTCTAATAATTACTGATTTCTAGTGAATGCTTAACTAACTTCAGTTCTTGTTATGAAATGTCAAAATAGAATTACTTCATAGTCGCTTTTATCAAGAATTTCAGTTAGTAATATGTTTAGTTCAGTAAATGTAGGTGTAGTATCAGAACATTACTCATCAAATGATTTCGTATATTCTCATTATCTGCATCATGCTGTAGGGTTTAAAGTGTACATGATTCACTAATGACTATGAATAACTTCAATTTTATTGAAGGATTATTTAAATGAATACCTAGATCAACGAAGGATTCATCAAAATTACCAAGTGATTTTGTAGCTACTTCTCAGTCAATAAAACTAAGATTATGGATACATGAAGCTATAAAAGAACTATCATTATCTGTATCTCAGTGTGAAGAATTTATGGATAGAAATAGCTCACTACTACTTCATTCATTATTAAGTGAATGAACTCTACCCCAATCCAACACACCTCATCTCTTTACTCAAATAAAAATTAAATAGAAGCCAAAAACTTACTGTAATAATAATTTACGTAACAAAAAAAGAGAAATCAATTGTTTTTCAGTATCAAACATAAACTCAGGAATAGTTTTATATCATTCTAACTGACTTATCGTTATCTTGAGCATCCTGACATCTAAATGTAAGTAAAATGATTCTGTTTTTTGTTTTCTTGTCTAAGTTTAAATAGCTTGTTAAGATATAAATTTATGATCATTTAGTTAGTTATTGAAAACTAGGAAATGGAACTTGACAGCTGTTTTATTGTAATTTTGAACTCCTTAGTAGTACCAATCCACGACTACATACGTACAAACGACCCGGCGATTATCAAACTTGGCAGAAAACACTTAACCATAGGATGACTGGGTCAGTCGGCATTCACAAACTGATATTTCAATCAATTTAAAATATATTTGGAAAATCTTTTGATTGGTATCGGTAGATACCTACCTTGTATTTAACATGGTCGACTTCCATTGATCCAGGAATAACCTCTTGAAGTTAGTCACTAATGTATTAATATTGATTGTAATTGGGTGTTGTGAAGATTGTTGAATTTGAATCCGATATCGCGAATAGGCCACCGAGATATATCGTGAATTGGTTGAAGTTGAAAATATCAACTGATGGTTACTGGTTCAATTGTCTAACTTCATAATATGACGATTGTTGGCTTCATTGCCTGTGTAGGACCGTGGATGCCTATAACCAAGGAGTCCCCTGTTATGACAAACAGCTCTCCGGTGCCATTTTTTAGTTTTCGATGATTGTCTAATTCAGGTGAATTCGCGATATCAAACTCAAAAGAGGTATTATGTCTTCTTATGCTAATAACCTTAAAGGTTTGGTTATTAATTAAATAAACCTAATTTCGGACCCTGGATAAGTTCATAAGTAGAAACTACTGAAAAAATTGATTGTTAGCTACACAATGGATGGCATAGGTTATTACAGAGATTTTCACACTTTTATTTAAAGTAAACTAGAATGGTTACATTGATGATGAGAAATTGACCACTAAACCAACAGGTTACAAGTAAGTGACGGATAGCAATTAGTTCAATTGTTTATTACTAACTTTCAATCTAGCTGCGTAAGATCACTTTAAGTGAAAGAGTAAAACTTACGTTGAAATGAACTCTCTGTGTTCTATTAAAACTTTACTTTGTACCTGATCTCTACTATTATTTTTAAGTAACTGTAATCAGAAATATGGATTCCTGAATTCTAACTCATATATCTAAATGAATTACATCCATCATAGGTTGACCTGAAGTGATAGGGTTATATTTATCCACTATTGAGTTATTTTGTACTCATTTATGCAAATAAATCATAATCTTTCAAGTGATTCCTAGAGAATTTCATTCAGATGAATTTATTAACCGTTATAAATCAATGTAAACAAATGAATACCTATTTGCATATATCTAGGCTATGTTTAACTACTCTTTATAATGGCCAAATCTGTCCATCATATATATATATATATCAGTTTTGAATGAAATGAAATTATAGACTTTGGATATCCAGCATGTTACTTTGGCATTTAAGTGTATTGAGACTAGAATGTACATTCTAATTATATCTGAATGACTTGGCAACATGCCAGAAAACCAAAGCCAGATTCTTTTTGTTGATTTCACATTATATATATATATATATATATATATATATATATATGAATGTTATTCAGTTTTTGAGTATGGTTCCTCGTTTACGTCATAAAAAATTGGGGGGGGGGAATTGTTTTCAACTATCATTTAGAAGTTGTTAAATCGCCTTAACAACAATTAGACTGTAGGCCACACAAATAACAGAGTAATTGAGTTTTCTGTTATACGTCATATTGCTATGCTATTTAAATGTATTGAGATGCGAGTGCTTGAATTATGTTTCAAGTAAATTCCCTTTATGCATTAATAACATGACATGGCATATAATCAAATCACATTCACAACTGTGTATATGTATGATTAAATCAATGGAATACATTCTCATAGACTCACCAAATGACAAGAACCTACTAATGGCTTGGATCCAAACAACTTTAAAATCAATTCAGTCTCTCGACGAATGGGTTATTACTAGAGTCTTCGATTGATATATTCATTGTAACGCAACCAAATATATCTAATGTAAAGCACAAATGTAAGTTATTTAATAGTCGTAAATGGAAAACTTGTTAAATATTACTTTTTAATAAGTAATATTTACTAACCAAATGAACGGAGAATGTGATAACAGTGAAATGAACAACACACTTATCATAATCACGTTGGATATAATTCAAGTCATTAAGTGTCATTTACATCATCAAAAAAAGTTTTCGTTAGAATTACTAAAAAGTTAATATATTAAGTCATATGAGTGGGATAAGCTAGAAATTCTTAGCATAACTTCATGCGGTATACCGTATTGTCAAGTACGACAGCCTCTTCAAATATCCTCAAACAGATTTGAGTTGGATTGTGACTGGCAGGTAGAAACCAGAACGCGCGTTTCGTCCTATTTGGGACTACTTAGGTTGGATATACCTCTATCCCAATGTTGATGTTCACAGTAGGATTCGAGCTCAGTCCGTCTCATGTCAAACGCCACCGCGTTCACCACTAGACTACTGAGTCTAGACAGTCACACTTGTGCAATGGGCACATTGGTATTAGGATGAATCTGTAAATTCCAACTGATTTGTTATAGACTGAATTTGGTCAGTCTCTGTTGCTCCAACTGTGAACACCAACATTGGGATGCAAGTACATCCAGCCGACGAGTGGACATTTAATTGTTTTCAGCTGTAGAAATTTCATTTATTAATCTAGTGAATTTGATCTCGTTGTGCTAATGTTCTATAGTAACTGGGATACATGAGTATGTACGTCGAGTTCTGTGTTGTACGTGAATGAATGAGTGAGAAGAAACTTGATGACTGAAGTTTAGAATAATCAACATTTCACTAACTGACATTGTTCTAAATGTGTAGCTATAGTATTTCACTGGTGAAATGAAAGTCTATAATCTAGAAAGGATATACGATCTCGTCACTATTCACAATTAGTAGCTTATTAAGAGCATATTGTGTTAAGTATAATGAATATGCACTATCTAAAGTGAGGTGGTTACCTATAGAAGGTATAGGATGATAAATAAGTTATGTCATAAATTTGGTAAAGTGCTCCCTTCTTTTCAGTAGTTCCGTAACTTAGGTCAATCCTAGATGAATAACATGTGCGAAATCCAATCTCCAGAAAATTACTTTATCTAAACTATAATTGTCAGCCTACTAACAACTTAATTTTGGATGACTGTCTGAGTTTCCAGTGACAATTCATGGAGTACGACGTGAGACATTCACTACCAATGGGAACAGTTGACATTTCAGTCATATCAAGAATTGACTGAAAACGAAAATATATACCGTTTGACGCCAACTCACTTGTCTTACGGAGCATGCCTCACACGTCCCAAGATCTGCATATCTAAGGTTCACTCCCTACAGTAGTCGTCGGTGAACACTTCTGCGGCGTTTTGTCTTAGAATCAAGCAATTTTTTTTGACTGCAATGATTACACTGGTAAGATTAATTTATTAAAAATGTCACTCACAGACTTCGAATCGTTAACCTCTGATTACTAACTCGGCTGTTTGAATCATGGTATTACGTAAGCGATTATGAGTAAAGTCAACGAACAACATTAAAATGTTTTCGAAATAAGGAAATCTATTCCTATTGAAGTTATATTCTTCTACAAATTACACAAATGTATGACTCACACGAATAGTGATGATTTCTTGAAGACACATGGTTAAATGGAAAACCTTTACTGTTGTTCTGGACAACATTATTAGAGCTTATTTCAACTAGATGCAAGCATTTTGAATATTCCAAAGGTTGTGATAAATTCATTTGCGACTGGTGTTCATTATGTGTTATTTTGTTCCCGTCGGCTTTATTCACTTGAATTTTGATCATGTAGTCGATTAATGCCATCTGTATAAGTTGCTAGATTGTGTCTTTGTCATAGTGTTTAGCGATTATTGATTAATTTGAATTCTGTGCTTCTAGAAATTCCCTTGTATCCCTGGAATTTCTTTCATTCAGATTTTCTACTAAAATATGTGTTTGTAGTTGCTAGTATACGATAATATGAATGTAGCTATATCATGCCTTTTCATTTCCTAATATGTTTCTATGTATACTTAGGTGAAGAAGGTGTGTTCTTTGTTCACTATAATTGCACTTCAGCTAATGCGATTTGCTTTATGTCGAATGTTGCATTTATCTTCCTTCACTGTTACTTCTTTGGGTCTGTATAAAACTGCACGATAAAGTTGTGTTAGTTGTAAGCAAAATTTTTATCCAAATGGTTTTAGAATCATTATAGTAACTTTCTAAATATTCTCTGTACATAGCACAAAAATTTAGTTTATCATATTCTAGGAGAATCTCTTGAAAACCGGTCGACTTCTTTTGATAAAGTTACGCGAGTAATGAAATTTTTGAAGATGGATATTTGATACATTTAATCAACTCTTTATTAATCGACGGATTTGTTGTTGTCCTGCACAACGTCTCTACGACTTACTACAAGTAGTCTGAATGAATAACGTATGTTATGTACACTTCTAATATCTTCAAATATTTCATGCATTAAATCAAAGTAGAAAATCTTACTGGATTTAAAAATACTAATATGATGAGTGTACAATATGGAAACTATGAATACTTGGTATATGGCTGTCAGTAAGACTTAGACACGCTTAGTGTTATCTGAAGCTCATCAACTATGTGTACCAACATTTACGCTTGGGCTCAGATAACAAGAATTATTTCAACCAGTGATAACTGAATACTAAGTACACTGAAAAGTTATTGTCGATAGGTTATCTTTAGGGAATCCACATAAAATGTACGTATTCGCAATGGGAATTTACAAGCTATGACTAAAACTAAAAATGTATCTATTATTTACTGATCGAAGAAGACTGTTATGCAATTGTAAGCTGAGCTGGATCTTTGTTATTCGTATGTATTCGGTCAGTAACTGAAGGAAGCGATCGTGGTAACATTGGTGAACAGTCTGCAACGTAGAAGAATGAACAAAACAACCAAGAGTAAAATCCTAGAGAGATCATCTAGAATCACTCATATACAAAATCTAAATTGGCGCTCGAGTGTGTCATTCAAGTCATACACAATTACTAAATGTATTACTTGCTGGACACTGACATATTCGTCATTGTATAATTGATGAATGACTTCAATTAAATAAACATTTGATAGTATATTTTACTTATTTGATTTCTTACTGTTTTCATAATAATGAACAAATAGACAAAAGTTAACAAGTGAGATACATTTCAGTGAAAAATGTAACCAAGATGAACTTCATTCTACTAGAAATGATACTGAATGTAATAGAAAACTACAATTGGGTTATCGCTGACTTCTTTCCTGAAACATATTCGACAAAATCTCAAGTAATTGAATCGAATTATTTCTAAGACTTCAATCAAGAAGCTATGACGAATTAATAAAAGTCAGTTCTATACAACTTTCTTTCACATTATGACACAATATCACTTCACTTTCTTTCTATTTACCAAGAAATCAACCACTAACTTATTACTTTGAAAGTTACAGTTACTAGTACTTTATTTTCCTTTACTAATCTATAAGTAATTACTCAATTATTCCCACAATTATACATTAACCGTATATACAATAAATAGGTTAATGTGATAAACAACATAACAATCACTATTAATAGGTAATCACGTTGATTAACTAAATCTATTAGGATTGGTTTATATTGTATTACTATTATGTCTATTAATCTGTCAATTCAATGATTTTATTCTATCTAACTACAATGTTACCAATTTGATTGCTTCTTTTTGTTAAGAATTGAAATGATATTGTATAGGTTAACTAAATTTACTTAGTTAGTTACTTGATTGGTTAATGTATAATAAATTATTACCACGCAGTTTAACTAATGTTTATTGTCCAATACCAGATAGAATGAGTATAGATAGGTGATAGTAGTAGTAATAATAGTAATTATTGTTATTATTATTATTATTATACTACATGTAAAGTAGGCAAAATTCAGTAGAAATTCACTTTCAAGCTGATAGGTTAGTGTATTTTTCATTATTTACATTAATTATTTTTATCACTAAGTTACTATACAAAGGGGGTAGTGGTGTTGGTAATGGTGTGTGTGTGTGTATGCATGCTTAAGTTTATACTTTCATTATAATACTAAACAAAAAGGTCAATACTACTTATTAACACCTACGCAATATTATTATAATAATCACGAGGAAACACAACAATTACAACGCTACCAATAACGAAGAAAACAAAAGAAGGACGAAAAAAAAACCACTTCATATATTAAATCAACTTCATTTATTATTTAATTCTACTGTGAAGGTTTCAGACGATGATATACGTCTCCATACACAGTATGCAGAATTTCAGTAAATAACAATAATATACAAAGGCAGCAATTTACACTTTCGAATTTTTTCAACGCCTTATTTTGTTATTGTTGTTCTTGTTGTTGGTACTTTACTATTATTATTATTAATATTTTATTATTAATTTTTTTTGTGGATTACTATCTATTTGTAACCAACATATTGATGGAATAATTTATTACTAATATAATTAATAAAGTTTATACAAATGATCAATATAATATCTAAGTAAGAATATACAAAGTTACTTACTACTATTCAATTCATATACTACTTTTCAATATCAATCTTTCTATTGTCAATCTATGCAAATAGATTATTATTATTATGGTGACAATTTTCAATTGATCTACTAATGGAGACATATTACCTTCACTTAATTTCATTTATATATTATTTAATGATAAATTATTATCAATGTTATACAAGCTGAGAATTTCATTCAACTCTAATGACAATTATCATATTCAACGGATAGTATAATATACTTATATTGGAAATTATTCTTATTCTATTTTAACAATATACAATGTCTATACAATTGAATGAAATTGATATTAAACAATCATGTCAAATAGAAGAATCAATTAAAAAAGACGATCTAAGTAAATCAAATATTACACATGATTTATATGATACATTAACTGATCCAGAATGTAAAAAATTAAAATTATCTGATGTTTGGGAGACAAGTCAAACACCACCATTAGAATGTCAAGAAGTTACAAAGAAATCTGATTCATTGGATGTAAAGGTTAATGTTAATGATGATGATGATAATGATGATGACTTAAAGAAATCTACTGATGTCGAAAAAATGAAATCACGTTATCGACATACAGATGATTATGAAATTTATCATTCAAGTATTGAAAAAGATATTTGTACAGAATTTGATAATCCTATGTATATACCGATTAAATTACCATTAAGTAGTAATTTATATGTTCCAGTTTATTATGTTCAATCAAGTGAAGAATCATCACCTAAATTAAATAAACATAATATGGATACTACTAATAATGATAATAATAGTAATAATAATAAACTTAATATGGAATTTAATAAAAGTAATAGTATTAAATCAACGGTAAGTCATAAATATCTCTTAATATCTAATGATAAACTAAATAAACCTAATGAAACTAAACAATTAGATGGTGATTATCATATTAATACTAGTAATCAAGGTTATGAAAATTATGTATCAAAATATTATACTAGTCCATCAGATCCAAATCATCATAATTTAAATAGTTGTCAAGTGTATACAGATGTCAATGAATCAATGATCAATGCAGAGAATACTGATGAGACGAAATTGAAAATGAATACAATACTAAAACAAAAATTACATTTAATGAAACCAAAGTTAAAAAAGCATAAACATGCTAGTGACAAAGAAATAATGTTACCAGAAAGTCAAATAAAAATTGAAGATGAAAGTAAGAAAATAGAAAAAGATAAAAGAAGAAGAACTGGTTGTTCACCAAAATTGAGGCTTAAAAAACATCATAATCAATGTAAAACAGAAATGGAAAATATACAAGAAACGAAGAATCACGAAGGAAAAGAGAAAAGCAGAAATAAAAACGAGATGGACAACATTCAAACGATTAATCAAATAACAGAACATGGAATATTAAAGCAGAAAAACAAAAAAAACCAAGAAAAGGAAGACAAGAGAGAGAGAAAGAAACAAAAAATAGGAAGGTTGAAAAAAATTGACACGAAAATCGACGACGAAAAAAATAAAGAAAAGCCAACTAAAACGAAAAAGAAGCAAGAGAAAGATAAAAATCTGACACAGAAGAACATGGAAATAGAAATAAAAACAGCAGAAAAAAACAAAGAAAAACATAGCAAAAATAGATTCAAATGGTCACCACACATTTCGTTGCCGAAGTTGAAGATGCACGGACCCGATTTGTCTGCAGAGATCCATGCAGATACACCTGATGTGAATGTGAGCGGAACTGTTCCATCAGTGGAGGTGCCATCTGTGAAAGCCAGTGCTCATTTACCTACTGTCGATGTATCCGTTCCTGATGCGTCATTGGGAGGTGATCTCTCCGGTAAGCTTGACTTGGACGGTATCGGTGTGGGAGTTGTTGACGCAGACTTGAATCTGCCAAACGTTCAGATCTCAGGAAATTTGGGTGCACCGACTGTTGAGGGAGACTTGTCCATGCCTGATGTATCCGCTAGTCTGGACACAGATGTGAAACTGCCAAGTGTTCAACTGACTGGTCCAGATCTCCGTGTACATGGTGAAATGCCAGATGTAGATTTGAGTGGTAAGGTGGATGTGCCGAAGCCGCATATTTCAATGAAGGCACCGAAATTCGGTTTCGGTTTAGGCAAGAAGAAGGCGAAGGTGAAGACTCCGAAGGCTGATGTGAAAGTGGAGGGTGGAGGTGGTGGGAAGATAGACTTGGACACCGGTTTGGATGCTCACATAGATGGTAAAGCAAGTAAAGGAGGCAAGAAGTTCCATTGGTCTCCTAAGTTCGGGTTGCCGAAGGGTGGTCTGAAGATAGGCGGTGGTGCTGGTGTTGGAAAGCCGGACGCTTCAGTGTCTGTCTCGGGTCCGACTGGTGGTGTAGATGTGTCTCTTCCTAAACCCGAAGTGGATGTCTCCTTGGAGGTTCCTGATGTTGATGTGTCTGTGCCCAAAATTGGTGTATCGGGTGGTGTTGGTAAAGGTGGAGAGTTGGGAGTGAGTGGGAAGGTTTCTGCACCCGATGTGGATGTCAGTGTTCCATCGAAGAAGTTCACCTTCGGTTGGGGCTCCAAAGGCAAGAAGGCGAAGAAGGTGAAGTTGCCCAAGGTGTCGGGAGACGTGGATGCCGGTTTGGATGTGAGTGGTAAGATCGATGTTCCGAGTGTTGAAGTCGATGTGGATGGAGGTGCTCGAGGTAAAGGTAAGAAATTCCACTGGTCACCACACATCTCGTTGCCGAAGTTGAAGATGCACGGACCCGATTTGTCTGCAGAGATCCATGCAGATACACCTGATGTGAATGTGAGCGGAACTGTTCCATCAGTGGAGGTGCCATCTGTGAAAGCCAGTGCTCATTTACCTACTGTCGATGTATCCGTTCCTGATGCGTCATTGGGAGGTGATCTCTCCGGTAAGCTTGACTTGGACGGTATCGGTGTGGGAGTTGTTGACGCAGACTTGAATCTGCCAAACGTTCAGATCTCAGGAAATTTGGGTGCACCGACTGTTGAGGGAGACTTGTCCATGCCTGATGTATCCGCTAGTCTGGACACAGATGTGAAACTGCCAAGTGTTCAACTGACTGGTCCAGATCTCCGTGTACATGGTGAAATGCCAGATGTAGATTTGAGTGGTAAGGTGGATGTGCCGAAGCCGCATATTTCAATGAAGGCACCGAAATTCGGTTTCGGTTTAGGCAAGAAGAAGGCGAAGGTGAAGACTCCGAAGGCTGATGTGAAAGTGGAGGGTGGAGGTGGTGGGAAGATAGACTTGGACACCGGTTTGGATGCTCACATAGATGGTAAAGCAAGTAAAGGAGGCAAGAAGTTCCATTGGTCTCCTAAGTTCGGGTTGCCGAAGGGTGGTCTGAAGATAGGCGGTGGTGCTGGTGTTGGAAAGCCGGACGCTTCAGTGTCTGTCTCGGGTCCGACTGGTGGTGTAGATGTGTCTCTTCCTAAACCCGAAGTGGATGTCTCCTTGGAGGTTCCTGATGTTGATGTGTCTGTGCCCAAAATTGGTGTATCGGGTGGTGTTGGTAAAGGTGGAGAGTTGGGAGTGAGTGGGAAGGTTTCTGCACCCGATGTGGATGTCAGTGTTCCATCGAAGAAGTTCACCTTCGGTTGGGGCTCCAAAGGCAAGAAGGCGAAGAAGGTGAAGTTGCCCAAGGTGTCGGGAGACGTGGATGCCGGTTTGGATGTGAGTGGTAAGATCGATGTTCCGAGTGTTGAAGTCGATGTGGATGGAGGTGCTCGAGGTAAAGGTAAGAAATTCCACTGGTCACCACACATCTCGTTGCCGAAGTTGAAGATGCACGGACCCGATTTGTCTGCAGAGATCCATGCAGATACACCTGATGTGAATGTGAGCGGAACTGTTCCATCAGTGGAGGTGCCATCTGTGAAAGCCAGTGCTCATTTACCTACTGTCGATGTATCCGTTCCTGATGCGTCATTGGGAGGTGATCTCTCCGGTAAGCTTGACTTGGACGGTATCGGTGTGGGAGTTGTTGACGCAGACTTGAATCTGCCAAACGTTCAGATCTCAGGAAATTTGGGTGCACCGACTGTTGAGGGAGACTTGTCCATGCCTGATGTATCCGCTAGTCTGGACACAGATGTGAAACTGCCAAGTGTTCAACTGACTGGTCCAGATCTCCGTGTACATGGTGAAATGCCAGATGTAGATTTGAGTGGTAAGGTGGATGTGCCGAAGCCGCATATTTCAATGAAGGCACCGAAATTCGGTTTCGGTTTAGGCAAGAAGAAGGCGAAGGTGAAGACTCCGAAGGCTGATGTGAAAGTGGAGGGTGGAGGTGGTGGGAAGATAGACTTGGACACCGGTTTGGATGCTCACATAGATGGTAAAGCAAGTAAAGGAGGCAAGAAGTTCCATTGGTCTCCTAAGTTCGGGTTGCCGAAGGGTGGTCTGAAGATAGGCGGTGGTGCTGGTGTTGGAAAGCCGGACGCTTCAGTGTCTGTCTCGGGTCCGACTGGTGGTGTAGATGTGTCTCTTCCTAAACCCGAAGTGGATGTCTCCTTGGAGGTTCCTGATGTTGATGTGTCTGTGCCCAAAATTGGTGTATCGGGTGGTGTTGGTAAAGGTGGAGAGTTGGGAGTGAGTGGGAAGGTTTCTGCACCCGATGTGGATGTCAGTGTTCCATCGAAGAAGTTCACCTTCGGTTGGGGCTCCAAAGGCAAGAAGGCGAAGAAGGTGAAGTTGCCCAAGGTGTCGGGAGACGTGGATGCCGGTTTGGATGTGAGTGGTAAGATCGATGTTCCGAGTGTTGAAGTCGATGTGGATGGAGGTGCTCGAGGTAAAGGTAAGAAATTCCACTGGTCACCACACATCTCGTTGCCGAAGTTGAAGATGCACGGACCCGATTTGTCTGCAGAGATCCATGCAGATACACCTGATGTGAATGTGAGCGGAACTGTTCCATCAGTGGAGGTGCCATCTGTGAAAGCCAGTGCTCATTTACCTACTGTCGATGTATCCGTTCCTGATGCGTCATTGGGAGGTGATCTCTCCGGTAAGCTTGACTTGGACGGTATCGGTGTGGGAGTTGTTGACGCAGACTTGAATCTGCCAAACGTTCAGATCTCAGGAAATTTGGGTGCACCGACTGTTGAGGGAGACTTGTCCATGCCTGATGTATCCGCTAGTCTGGACACAGATGTGAAACTGCCAAGTGTTCAACTGACTGGTCCAGATCTCCGTGTACATGGTGAAATGCCAGATGTAGATTTGAGTGGTAAGGTGGATGTGCCGAAGCCGCATATTTCAATGAAGGCACCGAAATTCGGTTTCGGTTTAGGCAAGAAGAAGGCGAAGGTGAAGACTCCGAAGGCTGATGTGAAAGTGGAGGGTGGAGGTGGTGGGAAGATAGACTTGGACACCGGTTTGGATGCTCACATAGATGGTAAAGCAAGTAAAGGAGGCAAGAAGTTCCATTGGTCTCCTAAGTTCGGGTTGCCGAAGGGTGGTCTGAAGATAGGCGGTGGTGCTGGTGTTGGAAAGCCGGACGCTTCAGTGTCTGTCTCGGGTCCGACTGGTGGTGTAGATGTGTCTCTTCCTAAACCCGAAGTGGATGTCTCCTTGGAGGTTCCTGATGTTGATGTGTCTGTGCCCAAAATTGGTGTATCGGGTGGTGTTGGTAAAGGTGGAGAGTTGGGAGTGAGTGGGAAGGTTTCTGCACCCGATGTGGATGTCAGTGTTCCATCGAAGAAGTTCACCTTCGGTTGGGGCTCCAAAGGCAAGAAGGCGAAGAAGGTGAAGTTGCCCAAGGTGTCGGGAGACGTGGATGCCGGTTTGGATGTGAGTGGTAAGATCGATGTTCCGAGTGTTGAAGTCGATGTGGATGGAGGTGCTCGAGGTAAAGGTAAGAAATTCCACTGGTCACCACACATCTCGTTGCCGAAGTTGAAGATGCACGGACCCGATTTGTCTGCAGAGATCCATGCAGATACACCTGATGTGAGTGTGAGCGGAACTGTGCCTGACGTTGATTCCTGTTTATCTTCTGAATTTTTGCATATGTATATGAGTGATTCATTTGTTCCTTCTACATCTTCTTCTTTCCTTACTTCTTCTCCTGAATTTGTTGTTTCTCATATTTCTCCACCTGTTGTTTCTTCTTGTCTCAATCCTGTTGTTGAAGAACCTCTAGTTTCTCCTGTTTTGTCCAGTGACTTTTTAATTAGTAATACTATTTCTTCTCGTATCTTGCCTCGTAATGCTTTTCAAGATATTGATGAGAGTTTTTCTTCTCCTGTTGACTCTGGTTTCAATGGTGATATTTCTAATGATGAAACAATGTCTGCTGAAATTGATGAGATCTTGATTGTTCCAATCCAATCCAATCGTGTTTTACCTAGTGAAATATACCATATCTCTTCACAGGACTTTTCTAGTTTAGAAGTTATAGATAAGTCATTTAGCCCTACTGAGAATCTAGATGCTTCCCATTTTACTAAATCCAATAAAATTAAATTACACAGTCCATTTCATATTTTACAATCAAGAAAACATGAAAAGAAGTCGACTTATCTAGTTAATGACAGTAATACTCATGATCAAGTACATAAAAACATATCAAGGCATGATATTGATGGATCTCATTTAGAAACTCTTGATTCTTCAGGACCTATTTCTGACGATAGAAAATCTAAAAAGAAAGTAAAATCTCGTCACAAAAGATCACGAATGTTCGATGGTCGTACGCCTACAAACGAAGTTATTTCAGATATTCCTTCAGATCAGAAATATTGTAAAGATATTCAAAATGCCGTAGAAATATCGTTTTCAGATCGAAATGATGATCGTACTTCGACTCCACGGCGTTCTCCTAGTAAACTTAAAGACCCATCTATTCGAAAAACATGGCACGGAGCAAGAGAACCGTATTCTGATTTAATGGAAAGTCTTAATTCTGAGCAGGATGAATATGCTTTGACGGAAGATATTTCAAGTATTTACCAACAGCCAAGGTTAACCGAACGACACTTGAATGACAGTTCACTTGATGCTTCTGACTTTCTTCGACGTAGTATAGGGAATTCAGCAAAACGACGCCCTTGGAGTACTTTAGAATTTCCACCACCTGGATGCCATTTTGTCGATGACGATTATCTATTTCCGGATGCTTTAACACCGACTAAAATCCCAAGTTTTCGAGCTAGTAAAGAGATAGTTTATGATGTTCCATACATGGATGATAAAGCTATTCCAACCTACGAACCTGAATGGCCAATCGGTGAATCAAGAAGAACATTAATATCACAGCTATCACAGAATAGTCTTATTCGAATGACAGCTGAGGAAGAAAGCAGCCTTATATCTCTTGGTAAGTCACAAAACAAAACTATGAATTTATGTTTTATTTCGATTTTGTTTATATTTTTCTTTATATTTTGGCAAACGACATCAATAAAGCCATAAAACTGTCCTAATTCTAAAACTGTTTTGTCACTTGAAACTTCTAGGTGACAACTTTAAGAATATGATAAATTGCAGTGCATTTGTATAGACGAATGAGTATCGAAACATTATTAACAAATGAGGAAAATAATCATGGATACTACTTAAATGTATTAATTTGCATTTTCATATAAGTGAACATTAATGACTGAAATGCATAATTTGTCATTAGTATATTAGCATCCTGTGAAAATTACCATGATATTAACTTTTAGTTACATGTTCGTAGTAATGTTTGATTACAATTAACATTGGAATGTAAGTTGTGCATTTCGTCTTAATTGGAACTCGTCAGTTAGATACACGTGATACAGTCGATTGTTGATGTTTACGCGGGGACTCAAATCCAATGACGAGGAAACTTAAATCATTACATACTTATCGATTCATACCTATTGTGAAATTTAGTGGTTATGTAATAATTCTTTTAGAACACATTTTTTTACCCATAAAAATCAATTTAGTTTAAGTTCTTTACTTATTTAAAAACGTCATTACTGTATTGACATAATGAGAGTAGGATGGAGAAACATTTTTGAGAACTGATGTTTCTCGATGACCATAGCACATATGCGACACAGAAGAATCACCATTTTATTGAATACCTTTGCGTTATCTTGTCGTTGTTACTTAGGAATGAATTTTGATCGATTGCTGTTGGCATATGTGGGTCCTGAGTATATTACTTACCTATAACCATTTTACAACAAGTTTTTAGAATAGATGGATTGTAAAAGGCATTGGAATCTATGATATGTATTGTATTCTATTTTTCATCCGTCAGCCGGATCTATCTGCATCCCACTGCTGAAAAATACAACCTGGTCTATTTCTTTTAGTCCTAATGAATACTCATTTCAAATTCGTCTAGTAATAAACTAAACAGCTAATTAATTAGAGTTATTCATCTTAAAGCAGTTGATACGATCTGATATATGTTTCTTCTAAATAGATCTGTAGAAATTCCATTTTATTGGCTGTTGAAAACCGGATACCATATAGTTCCAACATTCTAAATCTAATCAGTATAACTAATTTAGTATTATGAATAATCATTTATCTTTCAAATAGGTCACTGATCATAATTTTGACTAAAGTACCGCATATTGTCAGTTCAGACATTTATGTTACCGTCATATTTTAAAATTAATGCTTTCTGAGCATGAAATTTAATTTTATCGGTGCTTATTAACTGCAGAAAACGCTATTTCTCCGTGCTATGACGGGACCGATTACTTGATATGACCTTGTACTTACCCATACAGTGATCAGAGCCAACATGGGTGTTTAATCGATTCCCTTACGTCTGTCCGATGACAACTAGTCTCAGGTAGTAAGTGAGCAAGTATACGAAATTGATGAAAAAATCAAACAGAATCCACCTTTATTTCAAACAATCTTTTATACGTTCATAAAAAGTGACTGTCCAATCAATCAATTAGAAAATTAAAATCATTACAAAATAAGAAC
Organism: Schistosoma japonicum; assembly: GCA_025215515.1. Classification (NCBI taxonomy): domain Eukaryota; kingdom Metazoa; phylum Platyhelminthes; class Trematoda; order Strigeidida; family Schistosomatidae; genus Schistosoma; species Schistosoma japonicum. The sequence goes on along the minus strand of CM046064.1, from coordinate 33,215,721 downwards.
AACAGTGACAATGAACTGGAGTAACGTATACAGAATTGATTAACCTTAATTCATCAGTGGAAATAATATACTAACAGTTATTGTATTAAACAGGAGGATAGAGCAAGGGGAACGTGATTGTAATGTGGATAAAATGTTCATTTTGCGTACAACCGATAAAGATGAAACAGTCTACAGAAAAAACAGTGTTTGACTTATCACTTACAAAATTCATTGAATATTCTGATGAAATCTTGAAAATGTTCAGTTTTTTGTAGACTTAGTAGTCGGTTAATATTTACACCAAAATCCAAACACATACAATTGACGGATTTTAAATAGAAAGAGACTAGCATCATGAATTCTAATGCTAGTTACTATCTAAAAGGTAATTTCAGTTATTTTCATTATCTTCACTAGTCTACTAGGCTTAATGACAGACTACTAAACTCCCACTTCACCATACTTTGTAAGCATATTGTTTAGTACACTTAGTTAATTAAATTCATCACAGCTTAGTGCTGGTAGGGTACCAGTAAGATCCCGGGAGTACTGGACGGCTAGTTCGTCCTGGCATTGAGCTTCTTGGCAGTTCGTACACTAGACTTCACCCGAGTGGCTTCAGGGTGGTGGACGCCTAAACCACTACACCACTTGGCTGGCATCCAATGATAGAAATTCTATTTCCATCAATTTGTGAAATAGCACGACGATCATCCACTGTTATTGGTGATAACTGTTTCACCCCTGAAAAGTCTGAGGAGTCCCGCACTAGGACGAAATAGATTCTAATAAGAAGTCAAGTATAAACTGGTTGATTTTGTACTTTGTACTAAGTGCGACTAACTTTCCTACATTTATATAACACTTTGCATTAATCATGCCAATACTCATTGTTGTAGACCAAAGGTAACTGTTTAGTTTGTTTTACATTCATGCAGAAATTTGTATCATTTCTTTACATAATTTAGCATAACTTTTGTAATTAAAGCTAGAACGGAATGTAAACTATCAGTATACTAGGGATAAGAAGTACAAACATAGAGTAGTTGGTAGTTCACTAAGTCATATAATTCCAGTTAACAGCTTAATTATAATATGAATGTTCAGTGATAACATTCGTCTTTCGATGAGGGTTTTGTCCTTTGAGCTAGATGCCTTCTAATTGTAATGCATTCATTATTCTCTATCTGGATAACATTAACATTTATATTATGTAGTAATGAGCTTTGAAGTTATTTCATAAGTCTTCGACTCTCTTTGGATTCCGGTTGAGTGTCGTTTTATAGTTGATCGCTAATCATGTAATTGACTAACTTCTTCCGTATAGGCTGATATTTTGAGTCTATGCATCAACTAGGCCATCTGAATACCATGTTTCTGGGGAATTTTCTTACAATTTTATTGATTTCTTATATTCAGATTTCTGACGTTTACTTAACTGAATTCATGTGTATGGTTGTCGATGTACATTCATATCGATGGTAATATACCAGGTCATTTTATTGTTATTTTAAATTGACGTATCCGTAAGTGAAAGACAGTGTCCACTTTATCACACATAATGTTTCACTCAGTTGGTGCGGTCTATTTTGTGGTTGGTGTCGTATTTCTTACCTTTATCATCATGTCTTTCCGCCTTCGTATCCGTATTTAAATGAAGGTCGCTCAATAGAATTATCAATTTTCTAGTACGAATAATCTTCAGTTTGAACCCCTTTTAAAAATTTAGTATTTTGCTTATGTTTGTTGTCAAGTGTAATACTTAGATCTAACACTTCCAATCCATTGTTACCTTCTACCATTTAACTTATCACAAGCTTCTGCTTAGTTTGATATTAAGACTTTTATTCATAATTACCACTCATTCAACATTTATTTCTGCTTAAATCTCAAGGACAGATCTTTCACGAACTCTCTCACTAATATATATATATATATATATATATATATATATATAATTTCATGTTGAAGGATACATCGTTAAACCTTTTATGACAACGAGTGAATCCACCATCTAGATAACCAGTTCAAGATCATGGTGTATAAACCACTAGACATGTTAACCATCATTAATCTGTTAATTTAAATCGCAACATTATCTAAGTTAGATAAGCATTGATCACCAAAAAGCACTCAACAACTGTTTCATCCTGGTATGTGACTCTTCAAAATCGCTCATCTACGACCCCATCAGGGATCAAACTCAGGACCATCTGGCTATGTGGCGAATGCTATGTCATTAAACCAGTGAATCAGCTCCTAACGGTTGATATGTCTAATTCAGTCAATTCGTGATACGTTAGCGCTATTACATCCACTGCCGTCAGTTGGTAACTGCTTCGCACTCCACAGGTCACATCTCACTGGAACACCAGGAATTATCTCGTGTAGTTAGCCATTTGTGGGCTGACGGATTATTTTAATTCGAATATTGTAATTTAGTAATCGGCAGACATTAGAATACTTGCGAAAGTGTTATTGTGAGATTATGAAAAGGAAGTAACAATAAGAGAGCTAATGAGATGAAATTACGTTTTGTTGGAAAAGTGCTGACATAAGAAATCAACAAGAATGGTCATTTCTTCGTTGATTTGATACCAAGGTTATCCGTAACGTTTACAGTGCATCATAAGTATGTTGTGCATAGTATTTTCTATTATTTTTCTTTTCATTTAGTGCATATAACTTTCAGAAAAGAATTCATTTCATGCTCTATTTTACAGTATACCCGCATTTTTCATTTGACATACCCGATTGGACTACATTTATATGCTTATACCGAACAGCTGAGTGTAATTCTAGATATATGAAGTGAATTGTTTGTCGAAAATTACATGACAGTATACAGCACTCACCCATTGGGCAGTAGTAAATACAGCTAAAAATGCTGAATATAATACATTTAATTTACATTTGACATTACAAATTGGGCTGAGTTTGATGGACAATGAAAATCAGGAACTGAAACTGAATAACCGTTTCATCCGAATATGCAACTGTTCAAAGTGTACACTTACACGAGAATGGAATACTAGGCCTTCAAGTTTTGTGATGAATGCTTATCCATTAGATCACTAGGCTAGTTAATAAACAATGCTTAATATTTCTTAATTCTAGTCAATTTGAGATAAATTTGTACGATTTCATCCATTGTCATAAGAGAAGAACCTGCCTCCATCTAGATAGGGTTGAACTCTAGTGGTCGCATCTAATTGCTATAGCTATAGAAATTACCTGAATCTAATCACTGCAGTCAATATCAGCTCACTAGTAACTAACTTCATGAGATAATTCCCTGAGTTCTAGTATGAAGATATGATGAGTAGAGTTCACTTAGTGACATCAAATTCAAATCCAACAATTTCTACAACACCGAACTTCACTTACATTTGCAATAGCAATGTTCTGAATAACTGTGATCAACATATGATTACGAATAATACCTATGCAACTATTTCAGTTTCTATATCACGAATTGGGTTGAATTCAACAAACAATAAATACTAGAAAGCACTCAACATCTATTTCATCCTAGCTTGGGACTCTACATCATTACGCATTCACGGCCTCATCAGGGATCAAACCCAAGACACTGACTCCATGGTGAACACTTTACCACTATACCACTGAGTCGGCTTTCAACAGTTGATATTTCTAATCCAGTCAATTCGCTATACATTTGTCTAATTCAGATCAATTCGTGATATCAAATTAGCAATCAATAATTTCCATAAAAATCAATTCTATTCCGGTTACATTGACTTATATAACAAAATCAATGCCCAAAGAATGTATCATTCATTCTTGGAAATTTGACTTGAATCACAAAGTAATTATTCATTGATGTAATGCCGTCGACTCTTTAATGCCATATCAATGTTAGCATGTGAAGATTTATACAACAAGAAAATTTATATTTCCTTTTTTTGTTTCTTAATATCATATCATTTTTTCATTTAGATACCAAACTTATTGATCAACAGAATGGATCTAAACGAAAAAATCGATTTACTTCCCATTTTCTAAAAAGTAAAAAATCTTCATCAGAACATGATAATGTAAGAGAATCTCGATCAAAAAGTTTAACTCGATTAAAAACATGGTGGTCTAAACATGGTTCATTAAATAAATGAATTTTAATCTTAGTATAATGTGTATATCTTATTTCAATATTGAATTTACAATAGAAATAACCAAGAAATATTAGCATACTTATATGAATTCAAAACAAACTATCCCTTCAATTTATGTATCCTGAATTATTCAGTTGTCAATAATGTGGCTGTATTCAGGTAAGTAATTGTTAATTCCTTTTAAAATTTATATCTTTATGGTATACTGAACAGTTGTTATATCTTAGTATGTACACTTTTAACTCTATCAATCTTTCAATTAAGATCAATTTGTCATGAATACAAACAAAATAAAATCAATCTACATAAAATCATCTTAATTCAAAGTATAATAGATGAATTCGTATTTAGTTACTAAGTTGTATTAATTAAGAGTTTCATAAAGCGTGAAAATCTCATTATGTTTGTATTATGGCAATACATAACATTCAATACATGGAAAGAACTTTATTGATCAATTCATTCAGAGATTCCTATCATGTTAACTGTTATAATTATTGAAGTTTTTTTTTTGTAGAAATACTGTTGTTCTCTTTTCTTTGTAAGGAGGGAATTTTTTTGATGGATGGAAGTAGACATATTTTATGTGGAAAAATTCTGTCCTATTCATGGTTTAATTTGATTGGTAGATAAGGAATATAATTGATTTTCGCCTAAATAGTCCATTTGTAGTCATTGAATATCAGTGTAATCTAATCATGTAATCAATGTATCAGATTGTTCAAACGGGACAATTCCACATGTTCCCACTTTATAATCATCATATACACATCAATAACTAGAATAACTGATCACAACGTACTGAGTGATCAATGCCATATTCGTTTAGATCCTAGTACTATTGATCGGACATCAGTCTAAGTGACTCGATATCATGTGTATGTATCGGTGACGCAAGTTCGAATCTTACAGAGAGTATTAATTCCCTCAGGATTATAATTATGAATTCCTTACGATTATTAACTTGAATAAAATCCAAGTAAATTCAATATCTCCTGCCTATCACCTCCGATATCACCTAACATTAACAGTTAGAATTTTTACTGACCATATTTGAAAACAAAATAGTTATCATCAATGATATTTGGCAATACATGCACTATATCATAAATTTGTTACTGTTAGAAATGTAAAGTATTTTGTTATCGACTCAACAGCTAATACATGTTGTCTGATAGGATTAAAGTATCGTGAGGTTTCAGAAAATCGTTTTAGGTCAAAGTGTATACATCAAATAAGCATGATACATTATGAGAATGTAGCTAACTAATCATTATAGTTATGTTTAGGGTTAGTGTTGTTGTTACGAAACCAAAGAACAGTTGTATAAGTATTTGATTTTGTTATCCACTCATCTGCTGATATACTTTTTCCTTTCATTAGATATATTTGTGGACTAACATAATACAATTATTCTTATCTCATTGCAAAATCTAATTACTCCTTTTTATTTAATTGACCTACTTTTGGGTTTAGTATTGTGAATTAACCTGGGTTAAATAATCATTGAAATCAAGAAAAACCAAACAGTTTAATCCCTTAAATATTGGGCTTCTCACTGAAAGCATTCATTGACGTCTTACTTGGATATCAAGGCTAAGAACTTCAGACTGATTTTAACCAGGATGCATTTCTAAGAACGTGATCAGTAGAATTTAATTATATCGAGTATGTGGCAATGCATGAGGTCTTTCAATATATCGTGAACTGAGTGAAGTTAAAAATTCAATAGGTTTAGTGATCCAAAAGTTGAGTATTATCCAAGAAGCCTATATATCCTGGTTTCTATTCCTGATAGTGATAGTAGTAAAGAGTGTATAAATATACAATATCATTAAGGAATCATATACTAGATAGCCGCTCAATATTTCTTCATCTTCAATAATTGTCTAAACAATATCATAACCTACATTACAACTAGATAAAATTATCACACACTGACTTTCAGGTTCTCATACTATACTATATTGTATTTCTATTTATCATTCTATTAAAACGATCTAGAAGTATTGAATTCAACCTTTTGTATAGAATGTGAATTTATATCGAGTTAAGTATTAAGTGTACTATGATTTTCATTGATACTTCAGTTAACATTAATACAAAAATGTAGTCATAAATCAACCACTACATTATATTACACTAGTTTCATGTCATTTCCTTTATTTTATTCAATAAAGAAATAGATAAATTCAATGTATACTCATAGAGAAGTAATTAACTTTAATTATAATTAAGTAGTATCATTAATATTAATTAATTTGTATATCAATATTTTTTCATTGATTAATTCAACAGAAAAGTTTTCTGTCTCTGTGGTTTTCTTTTTCTGTTTTAATTTTTGTCTTTACATATTTTAGAAAGTATTTTATTAATCTGTTTCTTTTATCTTTACTAATAATAATAATTAATAAAGTACAAATCAGTAGTATGTATGTACTTATTACATTGTGTGTAATGTTTATGCTTATGTGCTTGTAAGTGTGTGTGTGTGTGTGTGTATATAGGTAAGTATGTACGAGTACGTAATCAACTATGATAAGGGATATCGGTTTTTTTTCTTTCACAAAGTAAACATCACGAGTATGCATAATTAATAATAGAACAACAATGTCTTTAATTGAGTAGACATAGATCAAGTGAATGAATACTAATTGATCTCTCTTAAGATTGTTTCTTTTCTTTTCTATTTTTTCATATTGATTATTGTATTTTGTGTAGAAATCTACGTGTAAAACTATCAAGTAAGCAAATCTATTAATCAGATGATCATTTAATTAACTTTAGTTTAATTAGAAAATGTTAACTTAAATAAGTAGAGTGTAGAGTATAGGAAGAAGTAAACATTGGAATTAAATGATCAAGTAAAACAATTTTTTAATTAATCAATCAAAGAGAAACTAGTATTGTCATGATTGCCAAGAATTTAATTATAAACTAAATACCATAGAAAATATATCATAGCTACGGTTAGTATATAAGCTAAAGATTAAAGATTTTAGTGAAAATTAAGAGTTTGGTGTTAGAAATATGATTTCTGATAAGTTTTCGGGGTTGGGGGGGGGTTAGAGGGCTGTAAGAAATAAACTTTTCAGTAAGAATAATGGGGGATTCAATGAATCGAGAACTACCTGAAACCGATGTTGTTTCACGGTATATAACTAATCCATGTTTATTATGTGGAAGTAAATTTCATTTACTTGTCTTTGTTCTATTCAATCTATTTTCATTTGATTCTATCAATGATCATTACATGCATACGAAAGACTGAACCTGATTATACTTCTGCAAAAGGTTGCAAACGGTCAATTGGTAGTTTACGTCGACATCTAGCTAAATATGACTATGAAAAAGTGTGTACACGCTAAAAGAGTAACTTGTTGAGACATTGTATACTGAAAATTCATATTGTACTAAACATACTACTGAATAAAGCTTTGTCTGTTGACAAATTGAAAATACACCTAAAATGATTAAAAGACTCCGTTAGCCAGGACTATCACAAGCAATCCAGCATTCTGCCCTAGTCAAAATGAAATTGAAAACAACTCAACAAGGCAAGAGGTTGGGGCCAAATAATATAAGGTTGAGGCAAACAGTATATAGGACATTGGGAAAAATGTGTGAACTATGAATGGCTTCGCAACACTTTCCCCAACTAAGTTCGAATCCCACTGTGAACATCAACATTGGGATGCAGGTACACCCAGCCGATGAGTCCCAAATAGGACGAAACGCGCGTCCTGGATTCCACTTGCCAGTCACAATACAAATTAAATAATACTTTCCCCAACATTTTTCTTGTTATAGTGCTTTACACAACGTTTTACCCAACTAGAATTTTGCGCAAATTTTTAGTTTTAATTGGATTTTCTAAAGCCAATCCATCTGATAAATGCTGTTTCCAGCTGTAAATCCCAATCGTATTACTGAACTAAAGTTCATCCGTGTTGTAAGACTGCAAAAGGTCTAATGTAATTCCGGAATCAGTAATTAGGATTATAAATTTGTTGTAAAGTTAAGATGTAAGCTATAATTTGGGTTACAACCACACTGACGCAGTAAACAGTGTTTACGAATAGTTATATTGGTATTTGGTAGTAGGTTTTACAACAATGATGAAATAACCCAATTATATCGTGTTTTCCCCATTAAAACCTTTAGTAAAATGAGTCTTATAATGGGAACTGCATATATATGTTGTTTATTATTGAAACTATTGTGGTATACATTCATCTGTGAATAAATCTTTAACTTTTAGTAAAGATCTTCTTGTGGTGGGGAGGTACATATTATAATAAATTTTCACTTCACATTCTTCGACAAATGACCTGACAGCTTATCAGTTACCTAAATTAATTTCTTTGTTGTCGTTTCTGCGTCATAACAGAGTAAACGATACTACAAACTATAATTCATTCATTTACCATGTAAATAATTTATGTCCTACTGTAGTATAACTGTTTTATTCCGATAAACTATTCAGTCATAAATACTGCCTTCTTATCGGTTTATAATAGTTAACTAATCTGAAAAGTGATAGGTCCATTTGAAAACTGAGAGCTGACATTCCAAATGTTACATTCTCTCTTTTCTATACTGTATTCTGGTCAAAAATTTGTTGTTCAGCTACAGAATAGCTGTTATTACAATATCTGTATGATAACGTCTATAAGTGAAGCAGCAGATGATACGGCTTCAAATCTCACTGAACTTATCAGTTATTTCATATCATCAGTTGGTCTTAATTAAATAATCATTGAAAGATAAGAAGTAATGGCTAGTTGTTGAGGTCTAGTATGTTGTACTCTTCTATACCAGTGCTTAACCACTATCCTAACAAAGATAAAACGCACTACCTTCAGGCCTTACATTGAACACTTAGTCTTTAAACTATGAGTTAATATCTCGTGGTTTACATCTCTGATTTCAGTTGATTCTTAATGTTTTAAAACATTATTTAAAATAACTGGTGAATAATTCCCTCATGATTGACAAGACTAACAGGTACTCCTTGAAATACTTTAAATCAAGGCACTTATGTTAGAGGCTACCTTGTAATTCGACGATTAGGATGCAATTATCGTCCAGAATTATGCAAGCATGACATTAATTAATAATCATAGCATTTAGTAAATGAGAAAATTTTTTCTAACCGTGGTAGGCTTTTGTATATAGTTGGTAAATATGTAACTGAAGTACTATCAATAAATCAATTCACCATACGTTAAACCTTGTCAACAAATACAAAAATAGGACAAACGATATACATCATACATGGTCATGATTGATTCCGCTAACTGAAAACTATAGTTAACATATAAACAATAAACAGTCTAGTTACTAATCACGTTTTTAAATACGAATCTAAAACAAGATAAATAGATAAGTTGTCACCAATACTACGTGCATATACCTATTCATATGTTCCTGGAATAAATTCATTAACTCATTTTATTTGACAATATTTCACAGTTTAGATTAGTAAAGGATAACATAAATCGTTTGTTACAGATTTAGAATTTTTAACTTCATCTTTTTGGATATTTACCAGAACCAGTTGAAATGAAAGCTACTTTCATTACTTTATTTATTACATGTTACTGAAGTTAAGAAGTTAATATGTATTTCACAGTGACATCACAACATTTTACAAACTGATTGGCATATAACTAAGTAGGAACAATGAAACTGTTTGTTTTATTGGTTTCACTTACATTATCTCAAAGTTGTTGGAAAACATGAATGACATTGTGTCATCATAAACAGCAAAACAAATGTCATAATTTAATTTGGTGTTATACAGATAATCGAATTCAAATTCGTTACCATATAGTGTCTTTAGTTGGACAGCCACTGAATCACCACAGCCAATCTTCACAACTAAGTTGAAAACCAACTAACTTCGGAGCTAATCTCTGGAGTTCTAGTGACCACTGGCGTCCAATCATGTTGTGTACGAAGCAGTTCCCTGCCCATAGTAATAAAGTGAGTCTGCACAAGTATAAGCATATTAACTGAAGTCAGATATATCAAACGTTAGTTAATAGCTAGTTCAGTGATCTAACAGTCAAGTAACCCCAACGAAATCTGAAGGTTCAGTGTTAGACTACCTGTGTGGGATAGTAAATGCACACTTATGAGGAGTCACATACTAGGACTAGACAATCTATCTAGTGTCAGTATCTAATTCTCGAATTGCTGTCTAACTCAAGCCAAGTGTCACATTTCTTTGATTCTCATCAGGTTATGAAGAAAGTTGACACTTAGGGCCATTTGAATTTCTTAAAAAATGTAACCGACAGTTAGTATGAAATGAGAAAGTATCGTATTAAAACAAATCTATATTGTTACTTCGTTGTAACCTAAATTGATAAGACATTACCTATAGTTAATCAGTTTTGTGAATTGACCATTAAATTTAGGTTATAATGGTGAATACATAAAATTTAGTTGAGAAGTTAATGGGTACACTAATATTGTATTGTGTTTACTTAATTTTCAGATGACTGAAATCCGTCAGTCTTTTAATCATTTAGTAGGTAGTATGTATTCTTATAGGAATTTATAACTTATCTCTACTGTATATGTCCGTATCTTCGTGAGTATCTTCAGGACTGTCGGTGGTCTATACTAATGTAAATTAAACTTCGAATATTAAAATACTGAACTGGTGGCTGAATTTAGAAAAGGTACCATTGAATACTAAATGCTGGACGAAATAATCTCATGCCATTTTTTGTTTAAATGTACTAGATTATGATTTGTACACTTGAGAAATTCCAGATTTAGTGTTTTACTACTATACCCTCACTATCTAATACTAATACTACTACTACTACTACTACTATACTACTACTAACTACTACTACTACTACTACTACTACTACTACTACTACTACTACTACTACTACTACTACTACTACTAGCTACTACTACTACTACTACTACTAATACTACTACTACTACTACTACTACTACTACTACTACGACTACTAGTACTACGAC
>CM046064.1:33118374-33197077 GCA_025215515.1 Schistosoma japonicum | reverse complement strand
AGATAGTCTCTAACATAAGTGCCTTGTAGAATGAATTTGTATATTCCCACTGGGAACATCAACATTGGGATGTAGGTACATCCAGCCGATGAGTCCCAAATAGGACGATTCGCGCGTCCTGGATTCCACTTGCCAGTCACAATACAAATTAAATAAGTGCCTTGATTTAAAGTATTTCAAGGAGTACCTGTTAGTCTTGTCAATCATGAGGGAATTATTCACCAGTTGCTTTAAATAATGTTTTAAAACATTAAGAACCAACTGAAATCAGAGATGTAAACCATGAGATATCAACTCATAGTTTAAAGACTACGTGTTCAATGTAAGGCCTGAAGGTAGTGCGTTTTATCTTTGTTAGGATAGTGGTTAAGCACTGGTATGGAAGAGTACAACATACTAGACCTCAAAAACTAGCCATTGCTTCTTATCTTTCAATGATTATTTAATTAAGACCAACTGGTGATATGAAATAACTGATAAACTCAGTGAGATTTGAAGCTGCACCATCTACCACTTCACTTATAGACGTTATCCTACAGATATTTTAATAACAGCTGTTCTGTAGTTGAACAACAAATTCTTGACCAGAATACAGTATAGAGAAGAGAGAATGTAACATTTGGAATGTCAGCTCTCAGTTTTCAAATGGACCTATCACTTTTCAGATTAGTTAACTATTATAAACCGATAAGAAGGCAGTATTTATGACTGAATAGTTTATCGGAATAAAACAGTTATACTACAGTGGACATAAATTATTTACATGGTAAATGAATGAATTATAGTTTGTAGTATCGTTTACTCTGTTATGACGCAGAAACGACAACAAAGAAATTAATTTAGGTAACTGATAAGCTGTCAGGTCATTTGTCGAAGAATGTGAAGTGAAAATTTATTACAATATGTACCTCCCAACCACAAGAAGATCTTTACTAAAAGTTAAAGATTTATTCACAGATGAATGCATACCACAATAGTTTCAACAATAAACAAAATATATATGCAGTTCCCATTATAAAACTCATTTTACTAAAGGTTTTAATGGGGAAGGCACGATATAATTGGGTTATTTCATCATTGATGTAAAACTTACTAACAAATACCAATATAACTATTCGTAAAATCTGTTTACTGTGTCAGTGGGGTTGTAACCCACATTATAGCTGACATCTTAACTTTACAACAAATTTATAATCCTAATTACTGATTTCGGAATTACATTAGACTTTTTGCAGTCTTACAACACGGATGAACTTTAGTTCAGTAATACGATTAGGATTTACAGCTGGAAACAGCATTAATCAGATGGATTGGCTTTAGAAAATCCAATTAAAACTAAAATGTTGCGCATAATTCTAGTTGGGTAAAACGCTGTGTAAAGCACTGTAACAAGAAAAATGTTGGGGAAAGTATTATTTAATTTGTATTGTGACTGGCAAGTGGAATTCAGGACGCGTGTTTCGTCCTATTTGAGACTCATCGGCTGGATGTACCTGCATCCCAATGTTAATGTTCACAGTGGGATTCAAACTCAGTTGGGGAAAGTGTTGCGAAGCCATTCATAGTTCACACATTTTTCCCAATGTCCTATATACTGTTTGCCTCAACCTTATATTATTTGGCCCCAACCTCTTGCCTTGTTGAGTTGTTTCCAATTTCATTTTGACTAGGGCAGAATGCTGGATTGCTTGTGATAGTCCTGGCTAACGGAGTCTTTTAATCATTTTAGGTGTATTTTCAATTTGTCAACAGACAAAGCTTTATTCAGTAGTATGTTTAGTACAATATGAATTTTCAGTATACAATGTCTCAACAAGTTACTCTTTTAGCGTGTACACACTTTTTCATAGTCATATTTAGCTAGATGTCGATGTAAACTACCAATTGACCGTTTGCAACCTTTTGCAGAAGTATAATCAGGTTCAGTCTTCCGTATGCATGTAATGATCATTGATAGAATCAGATGAAAATAGATTGAATAGAACATAGACACGTAAATCAAATTTACTTCCACATAATAAATATGGATTAGTTATTTACCATGAAACAACATCGATTTCAGGTAGTTCTCGATTCATTGAATCACCCATTATTCTTACTGAAAAGCCTATTTCTTAAAGCCCCTTAACCCCCCCCCAACCCCGAAAACTTATCAGAAATCATATTTCTAACACCAAACTCTTAATTTTCACTAAAATCTCTAATCTTTATCTTATATACTAACCGTAGCTATGATATATTTTCTATGGTATTCATTATATAATTAAATTCTTAACAATCATGACAATACTAGTTTCTCTTTCATTGATTAATTAGAAAAATTTTTTTACTTGATCATTTAATTCCAATGTTTACTTCTTCCTATACTCTACACTCTACTTATTTAAGTTAACATTTTCTAATTAAACTAAAGTTAATTAAATGATCATCTGATTAATAGATTTGCTTACTTGATAGTTTTACACGTAGATTTCTACACAAAATACAATAATCAATGTGAAAAGAAAAGAAAAGAAACAATCTAAGAGAGATCAATTAGTATTCATTCACTTGATCTATGTCTACTCAATTAAAGACATTGTTGTTCTATTATTAATTATGCATACTCGTGATGTTTACTTTGTGAAAGAAAAAAAACCGATATCCCTTATCATAGTTGATTACGTACTCGTACATACTTACCTAGACACACACACACACGCATACAAGCACATAAGCATAAACATTACACACAATGTAATAAGTACATACATACTACTGATTTGTACTTTATTAATTATTATTATTAGTAAAGATAAAAGAAACAGATTAATAAAATACTTTCTAAAATATGTAAAGACAAAAATTAAAACAGAAAAAGAAAACCACAGAGACAGAAAACTTTTCTGTTGAATTAATCAATGAAACAAAATTGATATACAAATTAATTAATATTAATGATACTACTTAATTATAATTAAAGTTAATTACTTCTCTATGAGTATACATTGAATTGATCTTTATTCTTTATTCAATAAAATTTAATGAAATGACATGAAACTAGTGTAATATAATGTAGTGGTTGATTTATGACTACATTTTTGTATTAATGTTAACTGAAGTATCAATGAAAATCATAGTACACTTAATACTTAACCTCGATATAAATTCACATTCTATACAAAAGGTTGAATTCAATACTTCTAGATCGTTTTAATAGAATGATAAATAGAAATACAATATAGTCTACGTATGAGAACCTGAAAGTCAGTGTGTGATAATTTTATCTAGTTGTAATGTAGGTTATGATATTGTTTAGACAATTATTGAAGATGAAGAAATATTGAGCGGCTATCTAGTATATGATTCCTTAATGAATTGTATATTTATACACTCTTTTACTACTATCACTAATCAGGAATCGAAACCAGGATATATAGGCTTCTGGATAATACTCAACTTTTGGACCACTAAACCTATTGAATTTTTAACTTCACTCAGTTCACGATATATTGAAAGACCTCATGCATTGCCACATACTCGATATAATTAAATTCTACTGATCACGTTCTTAGAAATGCATCCTGGTTAAAATCAGTCTGAAGTTCTTAGCCTTGATATCCAAGTAAGACGTCAATGAATGCTTTCAGTGAGAAGCCCAATATTTAAGGGATTAAACTGTTTGGTTTTTCTTGATTTCAATGATTATTTAACCCAGGTTAATTCACAATACTAAACCCAAAAGTAGGTCAATTAAATAAAAAGGAGTAATTAGATTTTGCAATGAGATAAGAATAATTGTATTATGTTAGTCCACAAATATATCTAATGAAAGGAAAAAGTATATCAGCAGATGAGTGGATAACAAAATCAAATACTTATACAACTGTTCTTTGGTTTCGTAACAACAACACTAACCCTAAACATAACTATAATGATTAGTTAGCTACATTCTCATAATGTATCATGCTTATTTGATGTATACACTTTGACCTAAAACGATTTTCTGAAACCTCACGATACTTTAATCCTATCAGACAACATGTATTAGCTGTTGAGTCGATAACAAAATACTTACATTTCTAACAGTAACAAATTTATGATATAGTGCATGTATTGCCAAATATCATTGATGATAACTATTTTGTTTAAATATGGTCAGTAAAAATTCTAACTGTTAATGTTAGGTGATACGGAGGTGATAAGCAGGAGATATTGAATTTACTTGGATTTTATTCAAGTTAATAATCGTAAGGAATTCATAATTATAATCCTGAGGGAATTAATACTCTCTGTAAGATTCGAACTTGCGTCACCGATACATACACATGATATCGAGTCACTTAGACTGATGTCCGATCAATAGTACTAGGATCTAAACGAATATGGCATTGATCACTCAGTACGTTGTGATCAGTTATTCTAGTATTGATGTGTATATGATGATTATAAAGTGGGAACATGTGGAATTGTCCCGTTTGAACAATCTGATACATTGATTACATGATTAGATTACACTGATATTCAATGACTACAAATGGACTATTTAGGCGAAAATCAATTATATTCCTTATCTACCAATCAAATTAAACCATGAATAGGACAGAATTTTTCCACATAAAATATGTCTACTTCCATCCATCAAAAAATTCCCTCCTTACAAAGAAAAGAGAACAACAGTATTTCTACAAAAAAAAACTTCAATAATTATAACAGTTAACATGATAGGAATCTCTGAATGAATTGATCAATAAAGTTCTTTCCATGTATTGAATGTTATGTATTTCCATAGTACAAACATAATGAGATTTTCACGCTTTATGAAACTCTTAATTAATACAACTTAGTAACTAAATACGAATTCATCTATTATACTTTGAATTAAGATGATTTTATGTAGATTGATTTTATTTTGTTTGTATTCATGACAAATTGATCTGAATTGAAAGATTGATAGAGTTAAAAGTGTACATACTAAGATATAACAACTGTTCAGTATACCATAAAGATATAAATTTTAAAAGGAATCAACAATTACTTACCTGAATATAGCCATATTATTGACAACTGAATAATTCAGGATACATAAATTGAAGGGATAGTTTGTTTTGAATTCATATAAGTATGCTAATATTTCTTGGTTATTTCTATTGTAAATTCAATATTGAAATAAGATATACACATTATACGAAGATTAAAATTTATTTATTCAATGAACCATGTTTAGACCACCATGTTTTTAATCGAGTTAAACTTTTTGATCGAGATTCTCTTACATCATCATGTTCTGATGAAGATTTTTTACTTTTTAGAAAATGGGATGTAAATCGATTTTTTCGTTTAGATCCATTCTGTTGATCAATAAGTTTGGTATCTAAATAAAAAATGATATGATATTAAGAAACAAAAAAAAAAAGAAATATAAATTTTCTTGTTGTATAAATCTTCACATGCTAACATTGATATGGCATTAAAGAGTCGACGGAATTACATCAATGAATAATTACTTTGTGATTCAAGTCAAATTTCCAAGGATAAATGATACGTTCTTTGAGCATTGATTTTGTTATATAAGTCGATGAAACCGGAATAGAATTGATTTTTGTGGAAATTACTGATTGCTAATTTGATATCACGAATCGATCTGAATTAGACAATTGTATAGCGAATTGACTGGATTAGAAAATATCAACCGTTGAAAGCCAACTCAGTGGTATAGTGGTAAGGTGTTCCCCATGAAGTCAGTGTCTTGGGTTTGATCCCTGATGAGGCCGTGAATGCGTAATGATGGAGAGTCCCAAGCTAGAATGAAATAGATGTTCAGTGCTTTCTAGTATTTATTGTTTGTTGAATTTACACCAATTCGTGATATAGAAACTGAAATAGTTGCATAGGTATTATTCGTAATCATATGTTGATCACAGTTATCCAGAACATTGCTATTGCAAATGTAAGTGAAGTTCGGTGTTGTAGAAATTGTTGGATTTGAATTTGATGTCACTAAGTGAACTCTACTCATCATATCTTCATACTAGAACTCAGGGAATTATCTCATGAAGTTAGTTACTAGTGATTAGATTCAGGTAATTTCTATAGCTATAGCAATTAGATGCGACCACTAGAGTTCAACCCTATCTAGATGGAGGCAGGTGCTTCTCTTATGACAATGGATGAAATCGTACAAATTTATCTCAAATTGACTAGAATTAAGAAATATTAAGCATTGTTTATTAACTAGCCTAGTGATCTAATGGATAAGCATTCATCACAAAACTTGAAGGCCTAGTATTCCATTCTCGTGTAAGTGTACACTTTGAACAGTTGCATATTCGGATGAAACGGTTATTCAGTTTCAGTTCCTGATTTTCATTGTCCATCAAACTCAGCCCGATTTGTGACGTCAAATTTAAATTAAATGTATTATATCCAGCATTTTTAGTTGTATTTACTATTGCCCAATGGGTGAGTGCTGTATACTGTCATGTAGTTTTCGACAAACAATTCACTTCATATATCTAGAATTACACTCAGCTGTTCGGTATAAGTATATAAATGTAGTCCAATCGGGTAAGTCAAATGAAAAATGCGGGTATACTGTGTAATAGAGCATGAAATGAATTCTTTTCTGAAAGTTATATGCACTAAATGAAAAGAAAAATAATAGAAAATACTATGCATAACATACTTATGATGCACTGTAAACGTTACGGATAACCTTGGTATCAAATCAACGAAGAAATGACCATTCTTGTTGATTTCCTATGTCAGCACTTTCCCAACAAAACGTAATTTCATCTCACTAACTCTCTTATTGTTACTTTCTTTTCATAATCTCACAATAACACTTTCGCAAGTATTCTAATGTCTGCCGATTACTAAATTACAATATTCGAATTAAAATAATCCGTCAGCCCACAAATGACTAACTACACGAGATAATTCCTGGTGTTCCACTGAGATGTGACCTGTGGAGTGCGAAGCAGTTATCAACTGACGGCAGTGGATGTAGCAGCGCTAACGTATCACGAATTGACTGAATTAGACATATCAACCGTTAGGAGCTGACTCACTGGTCTAATGACATAGCATTCGCCACATAGCCAGATGGTCCTGAGTTTGATCCCTGATGGGGTCGTAGATGCGCAATTTTGAAGAGTCACATACCAGGATGAAACAGCTGTTGAGTGCTTTTTGGTGATCAATGCTTATCTAACTCAGATAATGTTGCGATTTAAATTAACAGATTAATGATGGTTAACATGTCTAGTGGTTTATACACCATGATCTTGAACTGGTTATCTAGATGGTGGATTCACTCGTTGTCATAGAAAGGTTTGACGATGTATCCTTCAACATGAAATTATATATATATATATATATATATATATATATATATATATATATATATATATATATATTAGTGAGAGAGTTCGTGAAAGATCTATCCTTGAGATTTAAGCAGAAATAAATGTTGAATGAGTGGTAATTATGAATAAAAGTCTTAATAACAAACTAAGTGGAAGCTTGTGATAAGTTAAATGGTAGAAGGTAACAATGGATTGGAAGTGTCAGATCTAAGTATTACACTTGACAACAAACATAAGCAAAATACTAAATTTTCAAAGGGGTTCAGACTGAAGATTATTCGTACTAGAAAATTGATAATTCTATTGAGCGACCTTCATTTAAATACGGATACGAAGGCGGAAAGACATGATGATAAAGGTAAGAAATACGACACCAACCACAAAATAGACCGCACCAACTGAGTGAAACATTATGTGTGATAAAGTGGACACTGTCTTTCACTTACGGATACGTCAATTTAAAATAACAATAAAATGACCTGGTATATTACCATCGATATGAATGTACATCGACAACCATACACATGAATTCAGTTAAGTAAACGTCAGAAATCTGAATATAAGAAATCAATAAAATTGTAAGAAAATTCCCCAGAAACATGGTATTCAGATGGCCTAGTTGATGCATAGACTCAAAATATCAGCCTATACGGAAGAAGTTAGTCAATTACATGATTAGCGATCAACTATAAAACGACACTCAACCGGAATCCAAAGAGAGTCGAAGACTTATGAAATAACTTCAAAGCTCATTGCTACATAATATAAATGTTAATGTTATCCAGATAGAGAATAATGAATGCATTACAATTAGAAGGCATCTAGCTCAAAGGACAAAACCCTCATCGAAAGACGAATGTTATCACTGAACATTCATATTATAATTAAGCTGTTAACTGGAATTATATGACAGTGAACTACCAACTACTCTATGTTCGTACTTCTTATCCCTAGTATACTGATAGTTTACATTCCGTTCTAGCTTTAATTATAAAAGTTATGCTAAATTATGTAAAGAAATGATACAAATTTCTGCATGAATGTAAAACAAACTAAACAGTTACCTTTGGTCTACAACAATGAGTATTGGCATGATTAATGCAAAGTGTTATATAAATGTAGGAAAGTTAGTCGCACTTAGTACAAAGTACAAAATCAACCAGTTTATACTTGACTTCTTATTAGAATCTATTTCGTCCTAGTGCGGGACTCCTCAGACTTTTCAGGGGTGAAACAGTTATCACCAATAACAGTGGATGATCGTCGTGCTATTTCACAAATTGATGGAAATAGAATTTCTATCATTGGATGCCAGCCAAGTGGTGTAGTGGTTTAGGCGTCCACCACCCTGAAGCCACTCGGGTGAAGTCTAGTGTACGAACTGCCAAGAAGCTCAATGCCAGGACGAACTAGCCGTCCAATACTCCCGGGATCTTACTGGTACCCTACCAGCACTAAGCTGTGATGAATTTAATTAACTAAGTGTACTAAACAATATGCTTACAAAGTATGGTGAAGTGGGAGTTTAGTAGTCTGTCATTAAGCCTAGTAGACTAGTGAAGATAATGAAAATAACTGAAATTACCTTTTAGATAGTAACTAGCATTAGAATTCATGATGCTAGTCTCTTTCTATTTAAAATCCGTCAATTGTATGTGTTTGGATTTTGGTGTAAATATTAACCGACTACTAAGTCTACAAAAAACTGAACATTTTCAAGATTTCATCAGAATATTCAATGAATTTTGTAAGTGATAAGTCAAACACTGTTTTTTCTGTAGACTGTTTCATCTTTATCGGTTGTACGCAAAATGAACATTTTATCCACATTACAATCACGTTCCCCTTGCTCTATCCTCCTGTTTAATACAATAACTGTTAGTAATATTATTTCCACTGATGAATTAAGGTTAATCAATTCTGTATACGTTACTCCAGTTCATTGTCACTGTTGTTCTTATTTTGTAATGATTTTAATTTTCTAATTGATTGATTGGACAGTCACTTTTTATGAACGTATAAAAGATTGTTTGAAATAAAGGTGGATTCTGTTTGATTTTTTCATCAATTTCGTATACTTGCTCACTTACTACCTGAGACTAGTTGTCATCGGACAGACGTAAATGAATCGACTAAACACCCATGTTGGCTCTGATCACTGTATGGGTAAGTACAAGGTCATATCAAGTAATCGGTCCCGTCATAGCACGGAGAAATAGCGTTTTCTGCAGTTAATAAGCACCGATAAAATTAAATTTCATGCTTAGAAAGCATTAATTTTAAAATATGACGGTAACATAAATGTCTGAACTGACAATATGCGGTACTTTAGTCAAAATTATGATCAGTGACCTATTTGAAAGATAAATGATTATTCATAATACTAAATTAGTTATACTGATTAGATTTAGAATGTTGGAACTATATGGTATCCGGTTTTCAACAGCCAATAAAATGGAATTTCTACAGATCTATTTAGAAGAAACATATATCAAATCGTATCAACAGCTTTAAGATGAATAACACTAATTAATTAGCTGTTTAGTTTATTACTAGACGAATTTGAAATGAGTATTCATTAGGACTAAAAGAAATAGACCAGGTTGTATTTCTCAGCAGTGGGATGCAGATAGATCCGGCTGACGGATGAAAAATAGAATACAATACATATCATAGATTCCAATGCCTTTTACAATCCATCTATTCTAAAAACTTGTTGTAAAATGGTTATAGGTAAGTAATACACTCAGGACCCAAATATGCCAACAGCAATCGATCAAAATTCATTCCTAAGTAACAACGACAAGATAACGCAAAGGTATTCAATAAAATGGTGATTCTTCTGTGTCGCATATGTGCTATGGTCATCGAGAAACATCAGTTCTCAAAAATGTTTCTCCATCCTACTCTCATTATGTCAATACAGTAATGATGTTTTTAAATAAGTAAAGAACTTAAACTAAATTGATTTTTATGGGTAAAAAAATGTGTTCTAAAAGAATTATTACATAACCACTAAATTTCACAATAGGTATGAATCGATAAGTATGTAATGATTTAAGTTTCCTCGTCATTGGATTTGAGTCCCCGCGTAAACATCAACAATCGACTGTATCACGTGTATCTAACTGACGAGTTCCAATTAAGACGAAATGCACAACTTACATTCCAATGTTAATTGTAATCAAACATTACTACGAACATGTAACTAAAAGTTAATATCATGGTAATTTTCACAGGATGCTAATATACTAATGACAAATTATGCATTTCAGTCATTAATGTTCACTTATAAGAAAATGCAAATTAATACATTTAAGTAGTATCCATGATTATTTTCCTCATTTGTTAATAATGTTTCGACACTTATTCGTCTATATAAATGCACTGCAATTTTTCATATTCTTAAAGTTGTCACCTAGAAGTTTCAAGTGACAAAACAGTTTTAGAATTAGGACAGTTTTATGGCTTTATTGATGTCATTTGCAAAAATATAAAGAAAAATATAAACAAAATCAAATGAAAACATAAATTCATAGTTTTGTTTTGTGACTTACCAAGAGATATAAGGCTGCTTTC
Organism: Schistosoma japonicum; assembly: GCA_025215515.1. Taxonomy (NCBI): domain Eukaryota; kingdom Metazoa; phylum Platyhelminthes; class Trematoda; order Strigeidida; family Schistosomatidae; genus Schistosoma; species Schistosoma japonicum. The sequence goes on along the minus strand of CM046064.1, from coordinate 33,186,152 downwards.
TTCCTCAGCTGTCATTCGAATAAGACTATTCTGTGATAGCTGTGATATTAATGTTCTTCTTGATTCACCAATTGGCCATTCAGGTTCGTAGGTTGGAATAGCTTTATCATCCATGTATGGAACATCATAAACTATCTCTTTACTAGCTCGAAAACTTGGGATTTTAGTTGGTGTTAAAGCATCCGGAAATAGATAATCGTCATCGACAAAATGGCATCCAGGTGGTGGAAATTCTAAAGTACTCCAAGGGCGTCGTTTTGCTGAATTCCCTATACTACGTCGAAGAAAGTCAGAAGCATCAAGTGAACTGTCATTCAAGTGTCGTTCGGTTAACCTTGGCTGTTGGTAAATACTTGAAATATCTTCCGTCAAAGCATATTCATCCTGCTCAGAATTAAGACTTTCCATTAAATCAGAATACGGTTCTCTTGCTCCATGCCATGTTTTTCGAATAGATGGGTCTTTAAGTTTACTAGGAGAACGCCGTGGAGTCGAAGTACGATCATCATTTCGATCTGAAAACGATATTTCTACGGCATTTTGAATATCTTTACAATATTTCTGATCTGAAGGAATATCTGAAATAACTTCGTTTGTAGGCGTACGACCATCGAACATTCGTGATCTTTTGTGACGAGATTTTACTTTCTTTTTAGATTTTCTATCGTCAGAAATAGGTCCTGAAGAATCAAGAGTTTCTAAATGAGATCCATCAATATCATGCCTTGATATGTTTTTATGTACTTGATCATGAGTATTACTGTCATTAACTAGATAAGTCGACTTCTTTTCATGTTTTCTTGATTGTAAAATATGAAATGGACTGTGTAATTTAATTTTATTGGATTTAGTAAAATGGGAAGCATCTAGATTCTCAGTAGGGCTAAATGACTTATCTATAACTTCTAAACTAGAAAAGTCCTGTGAAGAGATATGGTATATTTTCACTAGGTAAAACACGATTGGATTGGATTGGAACAATCAAGATCTCATCAATTTCAGCAGACATTGTTTCATCATTAGAAATATCACCATTGAAACCAGAGTCAACAGGAGAAGAAAAAACTCTCATCAATATCTTGAAAAGCATTACGAGGCAAGATACGAGAAGAAATAGTATTACTAATTAAAAAGTCACTGGACAAAACAGGAGAAACTAGAGGTTCTTCAACAACAGGATTGAGACAAGAAGAAACAACAGGTGGAGAAATATGAGAAACAAACAAATTCAGGAGAAGAAGTAAGGAAAGAAGAAGATGTAGAAGGAACAAATGAATCACTCATATACATATGCAAAAATTCAGAAGATAAACAGGAATCAACGTCAGGCACAGTTCCGCTCACACTCACATCAGGTGTATCTGCATGGATCTCTGCAGACAAATCGGGTCCGTGCATCTTCAACTTCGGCAACGAGATGTGTGGTGACCAGTGGAATTTCTTACCTTTACCTCGAGCACCTCCATCCACATCGACTTCAACACTCGGAACATCGATCTTACCACTCACATCCAAACCGGCATCCACGTCTCCCGACACCTTGGGCAACTTCACCTTCTTCGCCTTCTTGCCTTTGGAGCCCCAACCGAAGGTGAACTTCTTCGATGGAACACTGACATCCACATCGGGTGCAGAAACCTTCCCACTCACTCCCAACTCTCCACCTTTACCAACACCACCCGATACACCAATTTTGGGCACAGACACATCAACATCAGGAACCTCCAAGGAGACATCCACTTCGGGTTTAGGAAGAGACACATCTACACCACCAGTCGGACCCGAGACAGACACTGAAGCGTCCGGCTTTCCAACACCAGCACCACCGCCTATCTTCAGACCACCCTTCGGCAACCCGAACTTAGGAGACCAATGGAACTTCTTGCCTCCTTTACTTGCTTTACCATCTATGTGAGCATCCAAACCGGCGTCCAAGTCTATCTTCCCACCACCTCCACCCTCCACTTTCACATCAGCCTTCGGAGTCTTCACCTTCGCCTTCTTCTTGCCTAAACCGAAACCGAATTTCGGTGCCTTCATTGAAATATGCGGCTTCGGCACATCCACCTTACCACTCAAATCTACATCTGGCATTTCACCATGTACACGGAGATCTGGACCAGTCAGTTGAACACTTGGCAGTTTCACATCTGTGTCCAGACTAGCGGATACATCAGGCATGGACAAGTCTCCCTCAACAGTCGGTGCACCCAAATTTCCTGAGATCTGAACGTTTGGCAGATTCAAGTCTGCGTCAACAACTCCCACACCGATACCGTCCAAGTCAAGCTTACCGGAGAGATCACCTCCCAATGACGCATCAGGAACGGATACATCGACAGTAGGTAAATGAGCACTGGCTTTCACAGATGGCACCTCCACTGATGGAACAGTTCCGCTCACACTCACATCAGGTGTATCTGCATGGATCTCTGCAGACAAATCGGGTCCGTGCATCTTCAACTTCGGCAACGAGATGTGTGGTGACCAGTGGAATTTCTTACCTTTACCTCGAGCACCTCCATCCACATCGACTTCAACACTCGGAACATCGATCTTACCACTCACATCCAAACCGGCATCCACGTCTCCCGACACCTTGGGCAACTTCACCTTCTTCGCCTTCTTGCCTTTGGAGCCCCAACCGAAGGTGAACTTCTTCGATGGAACACTGACATCCACATCGGGTGCAGAAACCTTCCCACTCACTCCCAACTCTCCACCTTTACCAACACCACCCGATACACCAATTTTGGGCACAGACACATCAACATCAGGAACCTCCAAGGAGACATCCACTTCGGGTTTAGGAAGAGACACATCTACACCACCAGTCGGACCCGAGACAGACACTGAAGCGTCCGGCTTTCCAACACCAGCACCACCGCCTATCTTCAGACCACCCTTCGGCAACCCGAACTTAGGAGACCAATGGAACTTCTTGCCTCCTTTACTTGCTTTACCATCTATGTGAGCATCCAAACCGGCGTCCAAGTCTATCTTCCCACCACCTCCACCCTCCACTTTCACATCAGCCTTCGGAGTCTTCACCTTCGCCTTCTTCTTGCCTAAACCGAAACCGAATTTCGGTGCCTTCATTGAAATATGCGGCTTCGGCACATCCACCTTACCACTCAAATCTACATCTGGCATTTCACCATGTACACGGAGATCTGGACCAGTCAGTTGAACACTTGGCAGTTTCACATCTGTGTCCAGACTAGCGGATACATCAGGCATGGACAAGTCTCCCTCAACAGTCGGTGCACCCAAATTTCCTGAGATCTGAACGTTTGGCAGATTCAAGTCTGCGTCAACAACTCCCACACCGATACCGTCCAAGTCAAGCTTACCGGAGAGATCACCTCCCAATGACGCATCAGGAACGGATACATCGACAGTAGGTAAATGAGCACTGGCTTTCACAGATGGCACCTCCACTGATGGAACAGTTCCGCTCACACTCACATCAGGTGTATCTGCATGGATCTCTGCAGACAAATCGGGTCCGTGCATCTTCAACTTCGGCAACGAGATGTGTGGTGACCAGTGGAATTTCTTACCTTTACCTCGAGCACCTCCATCCACATCGACTTCAACACTCGGAACATCGATCTTACCACTCACATCCAAACCGGCATCCACGTCTCCCGACACCTTGGGCAACTTCACCTTCTTCGCCTTCTTGCCTTTGGAGCCCCAACCGAAGGTGAACTTCTTCGATGGAACACTGACATCCACATCGGGTGCAGAAACCTTCCCACTCACTCCCAACTCTCCACCTTTACCAACACCACCCGATACACCAATTTTGGGCACAGACACATCAACATCAGGAACCTCCAAGGAGACATCCACTTCGGGTTTAGGAAGAGACACATCTACACCACCAGTCGGACCCGAGACAGACACTGAAGCGTCCGGCTTTCCAACACCAGCACCACCGCCTATCTTCAGACCACCCTTCGGCAACCCGAACTTAGGAGACCAATGGAACTTCTTGCCTCCTTTACTTGCTTTACCATCTATGTGAGCATCCAAACCGGCGTCCAAGTCTATCTTCCCACCACCTCCACCCTCCACTTTCACATCAGCCTTCGGAGTCTTCACCTTCGCCTTCTTCTTGCCTAAACCGAAACCGAATTTCGGTGCCTTCATTGAAATATGCGGCTTCGGCACATCCACCTTACCACTCAAATCTACATCTGGCATTTCACCATGTACACGGAGATCTGGACCAGTCAGTTGAACACTTGGCAGTTTCACATCTGTGTCCAGACTAGCGGATACATCAGGCATGGACAAGTCTCCCTCAACAGTCGGTGCACCCAAATTTCCTGAGATCTGAACGTTTGGCAGATTCAAGTCTGCGTCAACAACTCCCACACCGATACCGTCCAAGTCAAGCTTACCGGAGAGATCACCTCCCAATGACGCATCAGGAACGGATACATCGACAGTAGGTAAATGAGCACTGGCTTTCACAGATGGCACCTCCACTGATGGAACAGTTTCGCTCACATTCACATCAGGTGTATCTGCATGGATCTCTGCAGACAAATCGGGTCCGTGCATCTTCAACTTCGGCAACGAGATGTGTGGTGACCATTTGAATCTATTTTTACTATGTTTTTCTTTGTTTTTTCCTGCCATTTTCATTTCTCTTTCCCTGTTCTTCTGTGTCAGATTTTTATCTTTCTCTTGCTTCTTTTTCGTTTTTGTTGGCTTTTCTTTATTTTTTTCGTCGTCGATTTTTGTGTCGATTTTTTTCAACCCTCCTATTTTTTGTTTCTTTCTCTCTCTCTTGTCTTCCTTTTCTTGGTTTTTTTTGTTTTTCTGCTTCAGTATTCCATGTTCTGTTATTTGATTAATCGTTTGAATATTGTCCATCTCGTTTTTATTTCTGCTTTTCTCTTTTCCTTCGTGATTCTTCGTTTCTTGTATATTTTCCATTTCCGTTTTACATTGATTATGATGTTTTTTAAGCCTCAATTTTGGTGAACAACCAGTTCTTCTTCTTTTATCTTTTTCTATTTTCTTACTTTCATCTTCAATTTTTATTTGACTTTCTGGTAACATTATTTCTTTGTCACTAGCATGTTTATGCTTTTTTAACTTTGGTTTCATAAAATGTAATTTTTGTTTTAGCATTGTATTCATTTTCAATTTCGTCTCATCAGTATTCTCTGCATTGATCATTGATTCATTGACATCTGTATACACTTGACAACTATTTAAATTATTATGATTTGGATCTGATGGACTAGTATAATATTTTGATACATAATTTTCATAACCTTGATTACTAGTATTAATATGATAATCACCATCTAATTGTTTAGTTTCATTAGGTTTATTTAGTTTATCATTAGATATTAAGAGATATTTATGACTTACCGTTGATTTAATACTATTACTTTTATTAAATTCCATATTAAGTTTATTATTATTACTATTATTATCATTATTAGTAGTATCCATATTATGTTTATTTAATTTAGGTGATGATTCTTCACTTGATTGAACATAATAAACTGGAACATATAAATTACTACTTAATGGTAATTTAATCGGTATATACATAGGATTATCAAATTCTGTACAAATATCTTTTTCAATACTTGAATGATAAATTTCATAATCATCTGTATGTCGATAACGTGATTTCATTTTTTCTACATCAGTAGATTTCTTTAAGTCATCATCATCATCAACATTAACCTTTACATCCAATGAATCAGATTTCTTTGTAACTTCTTGACATTCTAATGGTGGTGTTTGACTTGTCTCCCAAACATCAGATAATTTTAATTTTTTACATTCTGGATCAGTTAATGTATCATATAAATCATGTGTAATATTTGATTTACTTAGATCGTCTTTTTTAATTGATTCTTCTATTTGACATGATTGTTTAATATCAATTTCATTCAATTGTATAGACATTGTATATTGTTAAAATAGAATAAGAATAATTTCCAATATAAGTATATTATACTATCCGTTGAATATGATAATTGTCATTAGAGTTGAATGAAATTCTCAGCTTGTATAACATTGATAATAATTTATCATTAAATAATATATAAATGAAATTAAGTGAAGGTAATATGTCTCCATTAGTAGATCAATTGAAAATTGGCACCATAATAATAATAATCTATTTGCATAGATTGACAATAGAAAGATTGATATTGAAAAGTAGTATATGAATTGAATAGTAGTAAGTAACTTTGTATATTCTTACTTAGATATTATATTGATCATTTGTATAAACTTTATTAATTATATTAGTAATAAATTATTCCATCAATATGTTGGTTACAAATAGATAGTAATCCACACAAAAAAAAATTAATAATAAAATATTAATAATAATATAATAGTAAAGTACCAACAACAACAACAACAATAACAAAATAAGGCGTTGAAAAAATTCGAAAGTGTAAATTGCTGCCTTTGTATATTATTGTTATTTACTGAAATTCTGCATACTGTGTATGGAGACGTATATCATCGTCTGAAACCTTCACAGTAGAATTAAATAATAAATGAAGTTGATTTAATATATGAAGTGGTTTTTTTTTCGTCCTTCTTTTGTTTTCTTCGTTATTGGTAGCGTTGTAATTGTTGTGTTTCCTCGTGATTATTATAATAATATTGCGTAGGTGTTACTAAGTAGTATTGACCTTTTTGTTTAGTATTATAATGAAAGTATAAACTTAAGCATACACACACACACACACACCATTACCAACACCATTACCCCCTTTGTATAGTAACTTAGTGATAAAAATAATTAATGTAAATAATGAAAAATACACTAACCTATCAGCTTGAAAGTGAATTTCTACTGAATTTTGCCTACTTTACATGTAGTATAATAATAATAATAATAATAATAATAATAATAATAATAATAATTACTATTATTACTACTACTATCACCTATCTATACTCATTCTATCTGGTATTGGACAATAAACATTAGTTAAACTGCGTGGTAATAATTTATTATACATTAACCAATCAAGTAACTAACTAAGTAAATTTAGTTAACCTATACAATATCATTTCAATTCTTAACAAAAAGAAGCAATCAAATTGGTAACATTGTAGTTAGATAGAATAAAATCATTGAATTGACAGACTAATAGACATAATAGTAATACAATATAAACCAATCCTAATAGATTTAGTTAATCAACGTGATTACCTATTAATAGTGATTGTTATGTTGTTTATCACATTAACCTATTTATTGTATATACGGTTAATGTATAATTGTGGGAATAATTGAGTAATTACTTATAGATTAGTAAAGGAAAATAAAGTACCAGTAACTGTAACTTTCAAAGTAATAAGTTAGTGGTTGATTTCTTGGTAAATAGAGAGACAGTAAAGTGATATTGTGTCATAATGTGAAAGTTGTATAGAACTAGCTTTTATTAGTCCATCATAGCTTCTTGGTTGAAGTCTTAGAAAAAGTTCAATTCAATTACTTGAGATTTTGTCGAATATATTTCAAGAAAGAAGTCAGCGATAACCCAATTGTAGTTTTCTATTACATTCAGTATCATTTCTAGTAGAATGAAGTTCATCTTGGTTACATTTTTCACTGAAATGTATCTCACTTGTTAACTTTTGTCTATTTGTTCATTATTATGAAAACAGTAAGAAATCAAATAAGTAAAATATACTATCAAATGTTTATTTAATTGAAGTCATTCATCAATTATACAATGACGAATATGTCAGTGTCCAGCAAGTAATACATTTAGTAATTGTGTATGACTTGAATGACACACTCGAGCGCCAATTTAGATTTTGTATATGAGTGATTCTAGATGATCTCTCTAGGATTTTACTCTTGGTTGTTTTGTTCATTCTTCTACGTTGCAGACTGTTCACCAATGTTCCCACGATCGCTTCCTTCAGTTACTGACCGAATACATACGAATAACAAAGATCCAGCTCAGCTTACAATTGCATAACAGTCTTCTTCGATCAGTAAATAATAGATACATTTTTAGTTTTAGTCATAGCTTGTAAATTCCCATTGCGAATACGTACATTTTATGTGGATTCCCTAAAGATGACCTATCGACAATAACTTTTCAGTGTACTTAGTATTCAGTTATCACCAGTTGAAAGTATTCTTGTTATCTGAGCCCAAGCGTAAATGTTGGTACACATAGTTGATGAGCTTCAGATAACACTAAGCGTGTCTAAGTCTTACTGACAGCCATATACCAAATATTCATAATTTCCATATTGTACACTCATCATATTAATATTTTTAAATCCAGTAAGATTTTCTATTTTGATTTAATGTATGAAATATTTGAAGATATTAGAAGTGTACATAACATACGTTATTCAATCAGACTACTTGTAGTAAGTCGTAGAGATGTTATGCAGGACGACAACAAATACATCGATTAATAAAGAGTTAATGAAATGTATCAAATATCCATCTTTCAAAACTTTCATTACTCGCGTAACTTTATCAAAAGGTGTCGACCGGTTTTCAAGAGATTCTCCTCGAAGATGATAAACTAAATTGTTGTGCTAAGTACACAGAATATTTAGAAAGTTACTATAATGACTTTAAAACCATTTGGATAAAAATTTTGCTTACAACTAACACAACTTTATCGTGCAGTTTTATACAGACCCAAAGAAGTAACAGTGAAGGAAGATAAATGCAACATTCGACACAAAGCAAATCGCATTAGCTGAAGTGCAATTATAGTGAACAAAGAACACACCTTCTTCACCTAAGTATACATGGAAACATATTAGGAAATGAAAAGGTAATCATATAGCTACATTCATATTATCGTATACCAGCAACTATAAACACATATTTTAGTAGAAAATCTGGATGAAAGAAATTCCAGGGATACAAGGGAATTTATAGAAGCAAAGAATTCAAATTAATCAATAATCGCTAAACACTATGACAAAGACACAATCTATCAACTTATATAGATGGCATTAATCGACCACATGATCAAAATTCAAGTGAATAGAGGCAACGGCAACAAAATAACACATAATGAACATCAGTCGCAAATGAATTTATCAAAACTGATTAAGTTATTACCTTTGGAATATTCGAAATGCTTACATCTAGTTGAAATGAGCTCTAATAATGTTGTCGAGAACAACAGTAAAAGGTTTTCCATTTAACCATGTGTCTTAAAGAAATCATCACTATTCGTGTGAGTTATACATTTGTGTAATTTGTAGAAGGATATAACTCCAATAGGAATAGATTTCCTTATTTCGAAAACAATTTGATGTTGTTCATTAACTTTACGAATAATCGCTTACGTAATACCATGATTCAGACTACCGAGCTAGTAATCAGAGGTTAACGATTCGAGGTCTGTGAGTGACATTTATAATAAATTAATCTTACCAGTGTAACCACTGCAGTCAAAAAAATTGCTTGATTCTAAGACAAAACGCCACAGAAGTGTTCACCGACGACTACTCTAGGGATTGAACCTTAGATATTCAGATCTCGGGACATGTGGGGTATGCACAGTAAGGCAAGTGAGTTGGTGTCAAACGGTATATATTTTCGTTTTCAGTCAATTCTTGATATGGCTGAAATGTCACTTGTTGCCATTGGTAGTGAATGTTTCACGTCGTACTCCACGAATTGTCACTGGAAACTCAACCAGTCATCCAAAATTAAGTTGTTAGTAGGCTGACAATTACAGTTTAGATAAAGTAATTTTCTGGAGATTGGATTTCACACATGTTATTCATCTAGGATTGACCTAAGTTAAGAAACTACTGAAGAGAAGGGAGCACTTTACCAAATTTATGACATAGCTTATTTATCATCCTATACCTTCTATAGGTAACCATCTGACTTCAGATAGTGCATATTCATTGTACTTAACACGATATGCTGTTAATGAGCTGCTAATTGTGTATAAAGACAAGATCGTGTATTCTTTCTAGATTATAGACTTTCATTTCCCAAGTGAAATACTATTGCTACACATTTAGAACAATGTCAGTTAGTGAAATGTTGATTATTCTATACTTCAGTTACCAAGTTTCTTCTCACTCATTCATTCACGTACAACATAGAACTCGACATATATACTCATGGATCCCAGTTACTATAGTACATTAGCACAACGAGATCAAATTCACTAGATTAATAAATGAAGTTTCTACAGCTGAAAACAATTAAATATCCACTCGTCGGCTGGATGTACTTGCATCCCAATGTTGGTGTTCACAGTTGGAGCAAAAGAGACTGACCAACTTCAGTCTATAACAAATCAGTTGGAATTTACAGATTCATCCTAATACCAATGTGCCCATTGCACAAGTGTGACTGTCTGGACTCAGTAGTCTAGTGGTGAACGCGGTGGCGTTTGACATGAGACGGACTGAGCTCGAATCCTACTGTGAACATCAACATTGGGATGGAGGTACATCCAACCTAAGTAGCCCCAAATAGGACGAAACGCGCGTCCTGGTTTCCACTTGCCAGTCACAATCCAACTCAAATCTGTTTGAGGATATTTGAGGAGGCTGCCGTACTTGACAATACGGTATACCGCATGAAGTTATGCTAAGAATTTTTAGCTTATCCCACTCATATGACTTAATATATTAATTTTTTAGTAATTCTAACGAAAACTTTTCTTTTAATGAGGTAAATGACACTTAATGACTTGGATTATATGTAACGTGATTATGATAAGTGTGTTGTTCATTTCACTGTTATCACATTCTCCGTTCATTTGGTTAGTGGATATTACTTATTAAAAAGTAATATTTAGCAAATATTCCATTTACGACTATTAAATAACTTACATTTGTGCTTTACATTAGACATGTTTGGTTGCGTTACAATGAATATATCAATCGAAGACTCTAGTAATAACCCATTCGTCGAGAGACTGAATTGATTTTAAAGTTGTTTGGATCCAAGCCATTAGTAGGTTCTTGTCATTTGGTGAGTCTATGAGAATGTATTCCATTGATTTAATCATACATATACACAGTTGTGACTGTGATTTGGTTATATGCCATGTCGTGTAATTAATGCATAAAGGGAATTTACTTGAAATATAATTCATCACTCGCATCTCAATACATTTAAATAGCATAGCAATATGACGTATAACAGAAAACTCAATTACTCCGTTATTTGTGTGGCCTACAGTCTAATTGTTGTTAAGGCGATTTAACAACTTCTAAATGATAGTTGAAAACAATTCCCCCCCCATTTTTTTATGACGTAAACGAGGAACTATACTCAAAAACTGAATAACATATATATATATATATATATATATATATATATATATAATGTGAAATCAACAAAAAGAATCTGGCTTTGGTTTTCTGGCATGTTGCCAAGTCATTCAGATATAATTAGAATGTACATTCTAGTCTCAATACACTTAAATGCCAAAGTAACATGCTGGATATCCAAAGTCTATAATTTCATTTCATTCAAAACTGATATATATATATATATATATATATATATATATATATATATATATGATGGACAGATTTGGCCATTATAAAGAGTAGTTAAACAGCCTAGATATATGCAAATAGGTATTCATTTGTTTACATTGATTTATAACGGTTAATAAATTCATCTGAATGAAATTCTCTAGGAATTACTTGAAAGATTATGATTTATTTGCATAAATGAGTACAAAATAACTCAATAGTGGATAAATATAACCCTATCACTTCAGGTCAACCTATGATGGATGTAATTCATTTAGATATATGAGTTAGAATTCAGGAATCCATATTTCTGATTACAGTTACTTAAAAATAATAGTAGAGATCAGGTACAAAGTAAAGTTTTAATAGAACACAGAGAGTTCATTTCAACGTAAGTTTTACTCTTTCACTTAAAGCGATCTTACGTAGCTAGATTGAAAGTTAGTAATAAACAATTGAACTAATTGCTATCCGTCACTTACTTGTAACCTGTTGGTTTAGTGGTCAATTTCTCATCATCAATGTAACCATTCTAGTTTACTTTAAATAAAAGTGTGAAAATCTCTGTAATAACCTATGCCATCCATTGTGTAGCTAACAATCAATTTTTTCAGTAGTTTCTACTTATGAACTTATCCAGGGTCCGAAATTAGGTTTATTTAATTAATAACCAAACCTTTAAGGTTATTAGCATAAGAAGACATAATACCTCTTTTGAGTTTGATATCGCGAATTCACCTGAATTAGACAATCATCGAAAACTAAAAAATGGCACTGGAGAGCTGTTTGTCATAACAGGGGACTCCTTGGTTATAGGCATCCACGGTCCTACACAGGCAATGAAGCCAACAATCGTCATATTATGAAGTTAGACAATTGAACCGGTAACCATCAGTTGATATTTTCAACTTCAACCAATTCACGATATATCTGGGTGGCCTATTCGCAATATCGGATTCAAATTCAACAATCTTCACAACACCCAATTACAGTCAATATTAATACATTAGTGACTAACTTCAAGAGGTTATTCCTGGATCAATGGAAGTCGACCATGTTAAATACAAGGTAGGTATCTACCGATACCAATGAAGAGATTTTTCCAAATATATTTTAAATTGATTGAAATATCAGTTTGTGAATGCTGACTGACCCAGTCATCCTATGGTTTTCTGTCAAGTTTGATAATCGTCGGTTCGTTTGTACGTATGTAGTCGTGGATTGGTACTACTAAGGAGTTCAAAATTACATTAAAACAGCTGTCAAGTTCTATTGCCTAGTTTTCAATAACTAACTAGATGATCATAAATTTATTTCTTAACAATCTAATTTAAACTTTGACAAGAAAACAAAAACAGAATCATTTTACTTACATTTAGATGTCAGGATGTTTAAGATAATGATAAGTCAATTAGAATGATATAAAACTATTCCTGAGTTCATGTGTGATACTGAAAAACAATTAATTTCTCTTTTTTTGTTACGTAATTTATTATTACAGTAAATTTTTGGCTTCTATTTACTTTTTTACTTGAGTAAAGAGATGAGGTGGGTTGGAATGAGGTAGAGTTCATTCACTTAATAATAAATGAAGTAGTGAGGCATTTCTATCCATAAATTCTTCACATTGAGATACAGATAATGATAGTTCTTTTATAGCTTCATTATTGTAACTCTTCAAAAGATGTACCTGTAAGGATTTTGTAACTGATTATACGTTTCACATAATATTCCTTATGATTATTGGAAGTATTCAGAAAGACACCTTTAACATAAATACATGCTTACATTCATTCATATGATAATATGACCATGTTTCTATCATAATAACAATAGAAAATTGGTAATTATTCTTAGAAATGAATTATTAAACTTCGTATTTTAATAGATTTTATTCATTGTGTTATAAATTACCTTTCATGTTTACACAATCTGAGTTTTATTGACTGAGACTTACTTACTTACTTACTTACGCCTGTCAACCCTCTCGGAGGGGCATAGGCCGCTTACCAGTCTTCCCCATTCAACTCTGTCCTGAGCAATCCTTTCCAGCTGTCTCCAGTTACTGCTCATCCTTTATATGTCTGCTTCCAGTTCTCGACGCAGGGTGTTCTTTGGTCTTCCTCTTTTCCGTTTCACAACAGGATTCCAAGTTAGTGCTTGTCTCGTGATACAGTCTGATGATTTCCGCAATGTATGTCCTATCCATTTCCAACGTCGTTTCCTGATTTCCTCTTCGGCTGGAAGTTGATTTGTTCTTTTCCAAAGTAGGATGTTGCTGATGGTTTCCGGCCAACAGACATTCAATATTCTACGTAGACAGTTGTTGATAAATACCTGTACTCTCCTGAGGATGTTTGCAGTAGTTCTCCACGTTTCAGCTCCACACAGAAGAACTGACTTGACGTTCGAGTTGAACAGTCTAACTTTGAGATTGGTAGACAGTTGTTTTGAGTCCCATATATTTTTCAACTGTAGGAATGCTGCTCTGGCTTTGCCGATTCTTGCCCTTACTTCTGCATCGGATCCTCCTTGTTCATCGATGATGCTCCCCAGGTATGTAAAGGTATCCACTTCTTCCAGAGATTCACCATCAAGTTCAATTAGGTCGGTGCTCTCGGTGTTGAATTTGAGGATCTTGCTCTTTCCCTTATGTACGTTCAGGCCTATTGATGCTGAGGTTGCTGCTACGTTGGTTGTCTTCACTTGCATTTGCTGTTGTGTATGGGATAGAAGTGCTAGATCATCCGCGAAGTCCAGATCATCAAGTTGCATCCTACTTGTCCATTGAATCCCGTGCTTCTCCCCAGATGTAGAGGTTTTCATGATCCAATCGACCACTAGGAGGAAGAGGAAGGGCGAGAGCAGACAGCCTTGTCTGACACCGGTTCTTACTGAGAATGCATTTGTCAGCTGTCCTCCATGCACAATTTTGCACTGTAGTCCGTCGTAAGAATTCTGGATAATGTTGACGAGTTTCTCTGGTATACCGTAGTGTCGAAGAAGTTTGCATAGTGATCTCCTGTCTACGCTGTCAAACGCCTTCTCATAATCGATGAAGTTGATGTACAGTGACGAGTTGTATTCAATTGAATGGAATTCAATTGAATGGAATGGTTAAAAACGCTAACCAGAATTGACTGAGAAGTAGCTACAAAATCATTTGGTAATTTTGATGAATCCTTCGTTGATCTAGGTATTCATTTAAATAATCCTTCAATAAAATTGAAGTTATTCATAGTCATTAGTGAATCATGTACACTTTAAACCCTACAGTATAATGCAGATAATGAGAATATACGAAATCATTTGATGAGTAATGTTTTGATACTACACCTACATTTATTGAACTAAACATATTACTAACTGAAATTCTTGATAAAAAGCGACCATAAAGTAATTCTATTTTGACATTTCATAACAAGAACTGAAGTTAGTTAAGCATTCACTAGAAGTCAGTAATTATTAGACAGTGTTTCGTTCCAACGGATATTAACGGATACTGAATCAATGAACATTAAAATTAGCATAGGGAGCTTACACTTCAAACCACTGAGTCAACATTGATTGGGTTGATATTTAAAATTTCATTAAACTAGTAATATTATATAGCCCTATCCAGTGTCATTTGTGGAAATCCATCGCGAACCCGATGTGACTGGACTCAATTTACTAATTATTTTCACTAGGAAATCGCCACCGGAAATCAGTCACATTGTGATAACTGATTTCTGTCGGCCAAAACTTTGCGTTCCAAATGAAGTCGTAAACTTTGGAAAAATTTTATTTCTGAAGTGACTTACTGCAAAATTCTGCAATAATGATACAATGACTCGTTGCTTGTCAAGATCCATAAAGACTTCATATACAACCACAAGAACAAAAACCCCTTCAGGGCTAAGCATAAATACAGTATAGGCTTTCTCGACTGACGGAATTCCTAGATCACTTTCAGTAATACTATTGGATCACTGAATTTTTAAAGTTATTCATAACAAAATCAGACAAGTAACTACACAACATGTTCGATGCTATATAATGGGTAATGTGTAATTATAGCTTGCTTTGAGTTGAGATATATTGTCAGTTTACATTAATTCCTCTAGTATTAAAGAAAAACTTTGACTTCAAAAAAACTCAGCGAATTAATAAATTCATTTAAGAAAAAATACCTTTCAGTCAATCTTAGTCAAATGGACTGGTCTCAAGTGAGTCTGTAACGAATCATGAAATCTTGGTATCTAGTTGTGTTTTGGTCGAATCGGTCTACTTCATTAAGAGTGTGTATAAAAGAGGCGTTCAGTGCTTCTTGGTTTTAAATAATTGTCTAAGTTTAATGGGTTGTGAAAAACGGCAACATTTAACAATCTCCTCAACCCATACTGACATACAGAGAGTAATAAATATACAGTTCCAAAGACTGAAACTAGTCACTTTTTCTTATTCTAATCAGTTTATACATACTACCTAATGTTTCTAACTAATCAAATAGGATGCAGATTACGATATGTTACGTAGTCGGAGGGAGTCAACATGACTTTATTGATTCAAGCAGCTTGATAGTATACACTCGTCATTAAGGCGCATCTGTGATCCTTAAATATATAATTCTGTACGCTAGATTCTAATGACACTCAGCTCCATAATCAAAGACGTTATCACTAATCTCCTCATATGGTAACTGACCACTAATAGAACTGAGATACTTATACTCCATAATCATCAAGTAGTAAATACAAGATGGGCTTCTTTGGATAAATGTATCTGTTAAAATATTTGACAATAGAGTACACATTACAAACGATTCGTTTTCACGTAAAGTCACATGGTGTACACTTACATGTTTTTCTTTCATCATTTAATCATTTAACATTAAGCACATAGTTTAATACGAAATTCCATGAACAATTTAGAAAGTGAAGTGAAATGGTGTCAGTTTAATGTATCTATCTATCTATCTATCTATCTATCTATCTATCTATCTATCTATCTATCTATCTATCTATCTATCTATCTATCTATCTATCTATCTATCTATCTATCTATCTATCTATCTATCTATCTATCTATCTATCTATCTATCTATCTATCTATCTATCTATCTATCTATCTATCTATCTATCTATCTATCTATCTATCTATCTATCTATCTATCTATCTATCTATCTATCTATCTATCTATCTATCTATCTATCTATCTATCTATCTATCTATCTATCTATCTATCTATCTATCTATCTATCTATCTATCTATCTATCTATCTATCTATCTATCTATCTATCTATCTATCTATCTATCTATCTATCTATCTATCTATCTATCTATCTATCTATCTATCTATCTATCTATCTATCTATCTATCTATCTATCTATCTATCTATCTATCTATCTATCTATCTATCTATCTATCTATCTATCTATCTATCTATCTATCTATCTATCTATCTATCTATCTATCTATCTATCTATCTATCTATCTATCTATCTATCTATCTATCTATCTATCTATCTATCTATCTATCTATCTATCTATCTATCTATCTATCTATCTATCTATCTATCTATCTATCTATCTATCTATCTATCTATCTATCTATCTATCTATCTATCTATCTATCTATCTATCTATCTATCTATCTATCTATCTATCTATCTATCTATCTATCTATCTATCTATCTATCTATCTATCTATCTATCTATCTATCTATCTATCTATCTATCTATCTATCTATCTATCTATCTATCTATCTATCTATCTATCTATCTATCTATCTATCTATCTATCTATCTATCTATCTATCTATCTATCTATCTATCTATCTATCTATCTATCTATCTATCTATCTATCTATCTATCTATCTATCTATCTATCTATCTATCTATCTATCTATCTATCTATCTATCTATCTATCTATCTATCTATCTATCTATCTATCTATCTATCTATCTATCTATCTATCTATCTATCTATCTATCTATCTATCTATCTATCTATCTATCTATCTATCTATCTATCTATCTATCTATCTATCTATCTATCTATCTATCTATCTATCTATCTATCTATCTATCTATCTATCTATCTATCTATCTATCTCTGATCTATCCCTGATATATATATATATATATATATATATAATTTTGTAGATACAGGGTAACCGATATATAAAGTGTAGGACATAGTTATTTCCTGCTGACTTATTTGTCATGTGGTAGTAGTTCGTAAGATAGTATACTATAGTTTTTCTATTTAATTTCTTTATAAAATCATATTCAAAACTAGTCAGTATCACAATATACCTGAATCCCAGTGTTGATAATCACATCAGAATTTGAATTCTATGCATACATTTCAAATGGCCAACATGTTATCCATTCAGTTTATAAATCATAAATATCATCATATTATGAAATATTCATATAGATTTACATTTAATTGACAAGCTACAAATTAGGTGAAACATGTGTTCTCCATTCTACTGTCAACTATAATTCAACTTTACTAAGTGACAAAATTGTTTATTAATTATACACACACACACATACACATAAACGACAAGTATTCACATATTGTTTAGTATAAATTAATGAGAAGAAAAGTGGAGAAAATAGTAAAACAAAACAGAATTGATGTGTTTTACTTTCTTCGCAGTTTTGACACTTTCCTTTTTGTATTAATCAAAGAATTATGTAATTGAATTATTTCTTGATTCATTGTAAAAGTTCACGTGAAACTTTCTTCATGAATATCCCGAAACTAAACACATACATTGATGAATATAGTAATGAATATACAATGTAATTTATGACATTTTGGTATTTTATACAATTTTATAAAATATAGGTAATTCACATATCAACATTACTGACTGATAACAATCAATTTCTCATATTTAAAGTGGATTGTGATTAGTAAGCGGAATCCAGGATGCGCGTTATATCTAAAGTGGAATTCATCGGCTGGATGTACCTGCATCCTAATGTTGATGTTCACACAGGGATTTGAACTCAGTCCACTTACTGCCAAACGTTGCCTCGTTCACCACTAGGCTACTGTGTCCAGATAGTCGCGGTTCAACTTAAATATTACTTGTGTACTATCGCTATATCAATGCAATCTGCTCAGGATGCACATATGGCAAAAGAGGTTGACCAGTTTCAGTCCATTACAAATCAACAGGAAGATACAAGCTTATTCTAATCAATTTCTAAGTAATTATGACTGTTTAAAGCATAATTAATAGATCTCATGATCAGGGGAAAAATAGTTAATTGAAAATTCGTAATAGGAAATGAAAAAAGAAACAGTAAACAATAACTGGGATTAAATTGTTTGAAAGAGAAGGGATTGCTCTACATTTATCTATCAATAGATATTCATCATTATGAATTGATAATCTCTTAGAAGGTGTGAAGTATATTTAGTAGTGATTTGATTATATTAGTTAGAAATTCGATAAGATTATGTTGGGCATTAGGTGAAGCATAACAAAGTTTCAGAACCGTGTTTTAGGAAATTATTTAAATCATTTTAGTAACAATTGGGGGTTGTGGAGATAGTTAGTTGTCAATCCACAACCCCCAATTGTAACTAAATATCAGCTCACTAGTGACTAGCTCCTTGAGGTAATTCCTGGAGTTCTAGTGTGAAGACGTGACCGGTGGTGTTCAACCGTGTCGGGTGTGAGGCAGTTACCCACCGATGACAATGAGTGAGGTCGCGCAAACGTATCACGAATTGACTGAATTAGAAATATCAGCCGTTAGGACGTAGCTCAGTGGTCCAATGGTAAAGCGTTCGTCGCGGAGCCAGAGGGTCCTGGGTTCGATCCCAAACGGGGTCTTACGTGCGCACTGCTGAAGAGTCCCATTCTATGACGAAACAGCTGTCCAGTGCTGCCAGGTGATCAATGGTTGTCGGGTTCAGAACAATTCGTGATATCAGGATAAATCCTTTTAGTTGTATGCAATGTAAACATTTAATTTCTATTATTATTATATCCCTCATACTCTATGCTTCCGTTTAACATATTTACTGTTGTCTCTTATTTATGAACAACAGCTAATTCATTGTGTACACGTTATTTCTATTCATTACCACTATCTTCTTTGTTCTGTATTCCTGACTAACTGACTGTGTGGTCTGGTTTTATGTATATATAAAGGAATGCATGAAATACAGTATGATTTGTCTAGCTGATTCATTCGTTCTCATTCTTCCTATTCTGGACTGGGAGTGAATGGGCATCGGGCAGACATACAGGGACTCTCATTGGTGTTTGCTAATATGATTTCGTATGCGCAAGGTTATATCTATTAGACGGTCGTATTTATCAGTCATAGCAGTTTTTGTCATCATAACAGATCTATTATATTTTTTGGTATCATAGAATTTATGTTGTATTAAATGTTATGATGTGTGATAGTAATCATCTTCAAAGTAACAACAGATGTCTAGTTTGATGACAATAGAAAATGATCCCATAGATAAGTGGATGAATAACTATGTATTCTTTATTGTTTACACTGATGAATAAAATGTTTACCCTCAGTAACTTATCATATACCATAGTAAGGTTCTAAGTTTGCCAGTTTCGTCAATCATAAAACAGTTATTGTAAGGTAAGAATTTATTTGTAAAACAATTATATTGCAAAGTATAGATAACCTTTAGTAAGTTTTTGATAAATGATTCTATTTGTAAAGCCAAGAATTGCAACATGCAGATTCACTCTTACGGTAATGTAATATCTGTTAATTGATTGATCTTTATGGGTAGTTGTTCCTAGCTATGGCTAAGAGTTGTGGTTTAAGGTCAGGGTTAAGGTTAGAATAGGTACATGAGTGAAAGACTGAATGGCTTACAGGTTGTATACAATGTACATTGGAAACATTGAAATTTCAACACACTGACTATGATGTTAAAAATGATATTTCACCTGTAATTTTAAACATTCTACGTAATACACAAATACTTTCGTCACACAGAAACAACAAACAATAGAGTGTCCTTGGAAGTAACACAATTAGCGTACTAAAGTAAGTAACAGACTAAGTGGAAAACACAAACTGACGGTGAAAGGGGTGCATTTTGGCACAAAAACGAGAAATTTACGTTTTCACAAAAATAACACGTTTACCAATAGAATTCTGGTGATCTAACACACCCAAAAATATCACCGAATATAGTAGATGAAAGTCTCAAAATATCTTGGATTGACTGTAGTGAATGATGTGAGCCATTAGACCCTAAGCTAGCTCATTCATCATAAGGTCTGAAAATGCTTGATCCGACTATTGTCACTATAGTAGTTGCACTCTTTTTCTGAGTTTCATACTAGATCAAAACATCTACTTAGTGTTTCCCTGTTTCAACTATTACCTCTCATTGATGCCAATGATACATAGAAACAATTTACCCAACTAAACAATAAATTAATTTAAAGACAATTGTCATCACGAGCTGAAAACAACATGAAAACCAAAGAAAACCAAACAATGGTATTGGATAACTGATTAGTTGTGTTTTGAGGTTCTTCTGAAGTAATACTGATAACATTGATTCAGCAAGAAATATACTTAGTTGCTCACCTTCAAGTTTTATAGCATCTATAATACACGATCACTAACTGAATAAATATTCCTAACTAATAGGCATCTCTATCATTTATCTTAATAAATAGAGTAATTTAGAAGGTGGTCAGATTGTCTTCCTAATTAACTTAAATGTAACAAAGTCACATTAAACAAAATAAGGAGTTATAATAAGTAGTGGAGATCATTCCAGTCTAATCATGCTACAAAAATATCACTAATGACAAGAGACAAGGGTCCAGTAATATCTCAAATTAATTGAAAGTGAACAAACTAATTTTTCTGAAGTTCTATTGCTTACCATGAGGCCCGAAGTTGCTGGCTCTAGTGGGGCTGTTTGTCGAGAAGTTTCAAGTAGGACGAAACATTTATTCATTACTTCCTAGTTTAATTTAGCTACCTAACTAAATATCAATCCATGATTTTTAAAAATGAATTCTGCCACTTTTAAAAATTTACAAGCAGTGAAGTTTCTAACGTCAGTATACTGACTACATAATTGACAACAGGTTGAATGAACTACAGCAAATATTTATCAGTACTACTTTTCCTCCGTGGTTAATTGACAGAAACTTAGAGCTATAATTGGTTCGT
Source organism: Schistosoma japonicum (assembly GCA_025215515.1). Classification (NCBI taxonomy): domain Eukaryota; kingdom Metazoa; phylum Platyhelminthes; class Trematoda; order Strigeidida; family Schistosomatidae; genus Schistosoma; species Schistosoma japonicum. The sequence goes on along the minus strand of CM046064.1, from coordinate 33,164,456 downwards.
AGAGAAATACTGACAGTTCCAAAGAAGAACCTTTTCACATATGTTAAATTCGAAGATGTAATTGCTCAAATTCTGAAGAAAATACTTTTAAAAGCTTCAGAAAAAAACATTCTATTCTACTCAACTTCGTATTGTGTTCTCTGGTTGAACTTTGGTAAGTAGTTTCTTCAGGGATAAGTTACCACTTTGGGTTACATCAGTGAGAATAGACAAGTTTACTTACTGTTTGAAAGCGCTCCAAGCTAGCTGAACAAAGCAAGTTATTTAAAAACTAATTTCTGAATTTTATCCTATTTAGCTGCCGAAAAAAGATTATGTAAACTGATTAACAGATGTATTCTTTAAAACTTTCGATCATATTGCCCCACAAGAATCATTTATTGGATCAAACGATGGCACAGGTGAAGTACATGACATCATCGAACAGAAAGTTGTCTTCGATGAATATTCTCTATTCTGTAATCAGTGATGCAAATAAAGGGTGGTTTTAGTTGTTACGAATTAAGCATTTTTGTTACTTAACACTTTTGTCAATTAAACAGATAAGGTCACTTTACTTTAAGTAACAAGACCATTAGTAACAACAAGAACAACAGCACAGTTTGATGAATTACAAAAAAGAAAACTCCCTGAGGTGAAAATTTTCATGAATATTCATGTTGTTTAGTTTGTAAACAAAACAATACTTTTGTATACATTAATCGATAATATTCTAATCAATTTTTTTTCTTCTTTATAAACTTTATGATAATTCACTTCATCTCTTATCGATTATTCTTTTGTTACCTATCAAACTGACCAATGAATTAATCAATTTCTGAATCAATAATCAATGAGTTATAGTAATAGCTCACTAACTGTAGAATCCAGAATCTTCAAGCCTAGTGATAAGTGTAAAGCATTTAGATAATTAGGTTGTAGTTATATGATTTACATTTTTAAACTAAGTTGATTTATGACACGGTTCAACTATTTCTCATTGCTATTGAGGGTATTTGTTCCAATCCCGGTGTGAATGAACTTCATTATTTAAGTTAGATTGTGACTGACAAGTGAAATCCAGGACTCATGTTTCGTCCTATTCGAGATTCGTCAGTTAGATGAACCTGCATCCCAGTGTTGATGTTCACACTAGGACTCAAGCATCATCGATAGATTTTTTTCATTTGATCATTTAGAATATAAAATTGGTCACCATAAACATATGATCAGATAGTGTAAAATCTTGCAAGAAGCCATTAGTAACATGAATATTTGAGTAGTGCTGGGTCTCACTGTGGAAGCGATCAAACCTTACAAAGAAAATAGTTTCCTGTAAAATTACAGATATACCTTAATTCATGAATCCTCATAAACTTGAGACTTAGTATCATGAATTCCTACTGAATGCGGCCAGTTATATAATACCAGTAATACATTTTACATGATGCTATGTTACGTAATCTGACAACTGTATTGCTACTTAATCAATATAATTCAAACAGTATTAAAATCTAGAAAACGTGTTATCAATAATTATTCAGTGATCAACTAGTGTATGCATCTCAGAACTACAGAAGATGATTTGCCACCTGAGTAGCTAAGCAGTAACGGTTTTAGATTATAAACCTTAGTGACACTTGTTTAATCAGTATAAGTAGCCTCAACTGTCTTAAGATTGCATGTGTGTATTTTTGAAAGCATTCAAGGTATCCTGTAAACTATCTACAACCATATGACAACGATAGAGTTTGAACAACATCAAAGACTGGATAAATATAAAATTTTAGTTTATATTCATTGAGAGATCAGTTTACTTTGGGACTATCAGCCGTTTAGCAAAAATACCCTAACCCTTACGTATCAAATTAATTTAATCTACCTGTTAGTAGAGGATCATACAAAACGTTTAATGTTAATTTCAAACTGATTTCCTTTAAATAAAACAATCAATGTGTATATGTTGAACTGACGTCGACTAATAGGCTAACTCTACTTGAATCGATTAAAATGGTACAACTGCCTCACTTAAGTGGACTTTGGTTGAAGCTGCACCATCATGTAGCCTGGTCCACTATAACTTTAATGACCAGGCTTTCCTGTCCCTCCAATGTATCTAATATCAGAAACAATCATTTGAAGTAGAGCATATTTAGGTAGATATAGAAAGGGAACTATTAAAAGTGGATTATGGCTAAGCTGTACCAAATGCTGTAAACGCCTCAAATGTTGATTGTATGTTTTCATAATATTAACCTTGAAGTGTTAGAATACTACATTCAACTTCCAATGACCAATACATACAATATGACTTCGTTAGTATTTAGTGTATTCACACTAACTTTACAAATCCATAGTACATAAGTTGTGAATGACTATTAGAATAGAGTAAAGTATTTCTTTTTTGGCATAAGCTATATAAAATGAACCTATTTTAAACATACACATACACACACGTATATAATAACATAAGTGACCATAATAATAATAATAATAATAATAATAATAATAATAATGGTGTATAAGAAAGTGTAGCAAGAATGTGATCACAGTTGTATAACCTTTGAGAATTTTTGTTTATTATTATATTACATTACATCATTACACTATAATTATTACTACATTAATAAACCTTTGAAAATGTTCAATTCATTCACTGATAATGATATCAGTACTAAAGAGTTGGCAGTAGAACCTTGGTTACTGGAACCACATTAATAATAATAATAATAATAATAATAATAATAATAATAATAATAATAATAATAATAAATAGACACTATATGAAGTAAATTCAAGTAGATATGTAAACATAATTCAATTGTACAAGTTGATGCTTGTTTTACAATATAAATATAAAGTGGATAGTGTAAAATGTAAAATCTTATTGATTTTAACGTGATAATAGAATAATATTAGTAACTTTGAAGTTAATGAAAGGCTTAGTAACTAATTTAGTATACTTTTAACTATGTGTACAAGTATGAATGTATCAAGTATATTGTAGTCAAAGTAAACTATACAAGAAAACAATACAACCCTTTTTTTTTACTTTATATTATTGACTCTTTTTTCTTTTTGGAAATTGTTGTCGTAGTTATTGAAAGTTGATGAGAACCAAATTATAATTGTGTTTACAATGAATACCATGTTCATTTTCAATGTTAGCATTGAATAATTGTTATGTTATGTTAAATGAGTGTGTGAGAGAGAGAGAATGAGTGAAAGGAAGAAAAATTAGGCGTCATGTAATTTGTTTGGGTAAATATATATACACGTGGAATAAAACAATTGAAACAAACAATTCATTGTCAACAATTGTATTACTAAATTAATGCATATGTCATATAGATGCATATGAATGATTATGAAAGTTAGAAGGTGAGAAATTCTTGCTGTTTTAAGGTTTTAAAGGAACTGAAACTTCATGTTATTTCTTGTGATTAAAACTCATGCAATTCACTGTGTGTTTAACCATATCTGATATTAGGTAGTTACCAACTGGTGATTGAGCAATATCATAAATTGATTTGAGTTAACAATTCAAGCCAGTAGATACTAATACAGTAGATAGAAGGTTAGGCGTTCATCACAAAACCTCAAGGTTTTTGGTTCTGATTCATTGTTAAATTACAGTTGGGCATTACTAATGAGTTTCATACCATGATGTGATATTAGCCCAATACTTTCGAGTTCATAATAATTGTTTTAACAACAGTCAGCTTGTCATATAAATGATATTATTCAATGTTAATTTGTAATAAACCTTATTATACTTCTCTTCCATAACAATGTTATACTGTTACGTTTTCTTTGAATTATACATCCACAATGAAACTATTAGAATCTTATTAGTTTGTTATGATACAACCTTGATGATATAGATGAATTAAGATGAAATCATTATAATTTTATTCAGTAAATACAAAGAATTAAAGTCTTGCCACATGAAATGTCGATGAAAATACTTCTTTTTCAAAGAATACAAAGAGATTTCATGATTTTATGAATATTAAAAGTATTTGAGAAAATTTATTGAATATAAATTATCATATAATACTTATTTACTACATATAACAGTATTACATTGCTTGTATAGGCTAATATTTTTCTATTATTGGTTGTGCATCCTCAATGGATTGCCTAGATACTGTCATTTGATCATGAATTTTATTATAAAGTTGAATTCTGATAATCAGTAGAATCTAGAAAGTATACTTCATCCTATTTAATGTTCATTGTTCAAATATACCTGTTATATTACATTATTAATGTTTTGTGAGTTAGTGATTATCACGACTCAGTAGTTAAATATATTACATGTCAACATATGAAGAAATAGTTACTGGGTTGACATTTCAATGTAAACATTAACATTAAATTTTTAACCAACACATTTATCTGTCGAGTTTTAAATAGGACGAAACTTGTATTTTTCATTCTATTCATTACCACTTACTAAATACATCAAAATATCTAATTTACTGGAATTAAAAAATTTTCTACATAAATAAAATAAACAACATGACAGATTGAGAGACTCAATAGGAACAATTTACTTTCGGAACTGTTAATTAGATGACTGTTTCGATTATTTTGGTTGCATGTATAGTGAGTACTTTATTTCTATTAATACTATATTCCTCTCGTTTTAACCTCCCATTAGATCTGTTACCTTATCATTTTCCATTCATGAACTGTAATTAGTAAACTGAATTCATGTTCCCTTCTTAGTTTCCTACCATTATTGTCATTATTATCTTCCTAATTAGCTTTGTATATATGTTAGGAAATGAGTGTAATATTAAGTGACTGATTGTTTATCTCAATTATCATGTATACTTGCTCATTTAGGACTAGTACTATCAGGATAGACCTAAGGGCATTAATCAATCAGTCAGTCTTATTGTTTATATGTATTATAGTGGTTTTGATAAGGCCAGGTCACATCAATAGTTTAGTCAACTGTTATCCCCGTATTAGTTGAAGTTCACATCATATCACAATACTTTCTCTGATTCTATCCCATTAAAATCATTTCATTATAATTCTAGAGTCAATCTTTTAGATTCTATTCAATCAAATTAATAAACAAAAGTAAACAAAAATGATTTATCAATTCATATTCTACTTTCATTTATTTCACTACAAACAAAACAAGATACTTATGAAATGAATAGTGATAGTAGATTCACTTCCATTTATCCATTTATACATAATGATGTTTACATACATAGATACTATGTTTATGTTTAACCTATTCCTTCCTCTCCCTCCCCCCACCTCGGTTCCATCACCATATTTTGTTACAGTCTAATCCATATACATAAACACAGTTTTTTCTATCATATTGATTGAGTAAACAACATCAATATTGATTAATCCGATGGGAAAATCATTTGAATCCTTTCCTTTTTTCAGCTCTGATTTCAAGACGAATCAATAAATAGTTTCCTCTTAAAATGCTGTTATTAGTATTTTCCCAATTTTAATGTTACTTATCATGTTTAGTTATCAATATTCACTAGATACTGTAAATCTAGACAAATAATGATTGTCACACTATATATCACAAATTGTTGGAAGTAGGAATTCTACCATTGGATATTGACCCAGTAGTGCAGAAGATTAGGTGTTCGCCAATCTGAAGACCCTGGTGTAGAATTTGGGGTGTGTACTGCTAAGGAGTTCCACACTGGAATGAAACGGCTGTCCAGTGCTCTCTGCTTTTCAGTTGTACCCTCCCAACATCAGTCTGTGACATATTCAATAAAATGAAAATAATAACGGCTATAGTGTACTACTAGGGGAATCTAGGAGAAGCATATCATCTTACTTGGTATAAAACACTTTGAAGTATCTTTTATATCTCCATGCTATTGGCAGCACTAGGGTTTAAATCAAGTACAATTTCTATTAGACGTAAAGTAGATGTCATATTATCTGAGTTCAGTTGGTTGCTAGTCTAAGAACATCAGTAGTGAGGTGTTTAACCATATTCAGCTGACGATGTTCATATAGAATGTTATATGACCCTTTGATACACAGTGCATATATTTTAAATCTTTATCATTAAATAATTGTATGACAACTATCTACTCAGAATGTACATATACTAGCGGAGACTGATCATTTGTATTAACAACGAAACGAGGGAAACGTCTTACTGATGTCACACCTCACTGCAGTCAGCAGTATAACTTCGCCCTCAGATCTTAAGTTGCTGCCTTTAGTCTTATCACTCTCTAATAGACCTGCTTGGCATGATAGGACCTTTGCGGAACATGAGTTCCAGTCAATATAGCTCAGTTGGGTCATCACGATAGGCAAGCCCGACCACAACGTCAAGGTATCAGCTAGGCCGGGGTAGAGTGTATTGTAGTCAATGGACTGAATGAAACAAATAGACAATTTATACATATCTTCCTGGAGTAATTTGAAATGATCTATAAGTACTAATCGACTATCAGGTACATCTCATTCATTACTCACCATCTGTGTAACACATTCATCTTATAACTAATCTAGACACTGAAAAACAAAGATCATTAATGAGTTGAGACAAAAAATAACTGACATTAATTAACTCTAAATGATAACCATAGTTACTAATACTGAATGTATACACTTTGTAAATAGTTGAAAAGAATGTCATTCACTAATTAGTACTTATTTAAATATACAAAATGATAAGACTAACTCATCACTTTTCTTATCTTTTCTTGAACTTTCATTTTTTTTCTTCTTGGAATTTTCACTCAGTAACTAAACAAAATATCAATTTAAGTTTAATATTTATTTATCAGAAATAACAAATTACTATGTAATGAACAAATATTCTACGCTATTTGGTGAAATATACATTAGAACACTTCACTTAAACTTCACCCAGGCTCCTCCTGAGATTATTTCCTGTTCTAAGCTAGGATAGAGGAGGAGAGTTAGGGATAGGGTTTGTAGCTTCCCTCATCCCACCTTGATGAAAAAACGAAAACTAAAACAATCACCTAAACCATTTAAACTCTTTCATGGAAGCTGTAGGACCTTCATTTCTCATAGTAAAAGCCAAGTTTCTACAGAAGTCATGAGATCGATGCTCTTTCTGACAACCACAGTAACAATTAGTACAGGTACTTGAAATGTTTACACGATATGAAAGACAGGGAGAATCATCCAAATAGCTAAGGAAATGGAAAGATACTACCTGGAGGTACATGGAATAAATGGAACACATTGATTACAAGCTAGAATCCAAAGATTATCCCCGGAAGGGATACTGCTACTCTCCGGTCATGAAGAAGAAAATGACTTACATACGCAAGGAGTTGCACTAATGCTGTCCCAAGAAGCACAGAAGGCACTTATAGGATGGGGACCTCATGAACCTAGGATCATCAAAGTACTCTTCAAGACAGGGAAGAAGGGGATCACAATGAATGTCATCCAGTGCTATGAGCCCATCATTATTAGCAACGAAGACGATAAAGATTAGTTCTATGAGGGGCTGCAGTCAATCGTTGAGGAATGCTCAGTCAGAAACCTAACCATTTTGATGTGAGATCTAAACGCCAATTTTGGAATAGGCAACACTGGCTACAAATGGAACGAAAACAGTGACAGATTCGTAAATCTATGTGGGTCAGGAGAGGAGTTGATATAGCTTCAGATCGCTATCTGGCGGTGGCCAGGATAAAATTAAAGCTAAAGAAGTACTGGTCACCTAGAACAAGGGCATTACGAAAGTTTGATACAACCTATCTTTGGGATACCAACAAACTCAGTAAATTTAAGGTAGCTCTCAATTATAAATTCCAAGCATTTCACGATTTATTAGAACAGGAATTTACCATGGAGAGCAAGTGGAAACGGACTGAGGAAGCAATCACTTCAACACTTTAAGAGGTTTTGGGTCGCACTATTAAGAATAAATTTCTATTGGCACTCTGAATAAGATCCAAGAAAGGTAGAGCAAGAAGACAGCAATCAATATCAGTCAAACGGAAACAGCGAAAGTCAAGGCATAGGTCGAATACAAAGAAGCCAACAATCAAGTGAATAGGAGCATTAGAACAGACACAAAGAAATATATAAAAGACCTAGCAATGATACCAGAAAAGCTACAAGGGGAGGAAACATGAGACACCTATATGATACAACAAAGAAGCTAGCTAGAAAGTACAGTAAACTGAAATGACCAATGAGGAACAAGGATGGCAAACCAATCACTGAGACCTAAGAACAGTGAAATAAATGGATTGAGCACTTTACTTAAGATCTAACCTAAGGCATCTGAAGAATAAGATATCAGTTAGTTGAATCTAATTAGTACACATAATGACTATTTAGTACTTATTAGTTTGAAAATGTTTGAAGCCTCGCTCTAACTTATATCAGGAATGATCAACAATTTTCAATCTACATTTTATTACTGTTGGTAAACACTATATAAATTCTTATATTATAAACTGATTGTCATTAGATAATCAATAGTGAATCAAGAAACAATATAAAAAACTGTTCTATCATAGTATAGAACTACTTAATCATTATATGCTTATTTCAAGATGATGATATGACTAGAAGAATTTAATCCTATCGGATATGAAGCAGTTATAGAATTAATTAAAATTGATAATATAAACTATTAAATTCCAATTTATTAGTCTAAAGATTAAACTTTAGACTTGTAGCTAAACTATCTAGTAACTATAGAGTTGTCAATCTTGAATGAATACACTTTTAGTTAGTTGAAATGAATGTCATTCATTAATTAGCCATTAGATACATATAAAAGAATTCTTTACATACTAATTTGTTACTTGAACTTTTATTCTTTTCTTCGTTTTTTTTGAATTTTTATCTTACAATTTTTATTTATTAAATAAACAAAACTAATTTAATTTTGTATTTATATACTACGTGTTACTTTATTGGTTTGAATTAGCTGAAAGTATATAATTTAGAAGCCACTAGGTGGTACACTGTTGAAGAGTTCCACATTGGAACGAAACGGCTGTTCATTACTCCTTGGTTTTTAATGGTACAGTTCAAACATCAATCTGTGACGTATTCAGTTAAATAAGTCAGATATATTATATTAATATCAAGTAAATGCATAATCTCGTTATTGATATGTAAGAATGAATTTTGTTTATTTCAACTAACTGAGATCAATCTGTAATGATTACAATAATTATTTTTATTAAATTGATACTACGAATTGATTTCACTTAAATAACTGCTGAAAGTCAGTGATTAGCACTAGAAAGCTATTTGGTTTTTGTTATGTAACTCCTCATAATTGAACATTCACATGCCTATAGTTAGAATGTTTTTGGATTTTCCCATTGATTTGTCATGAACTGAAATTGACCAATCTTTGCTGCTATATGTGCGTCCTAAGTGGATTACCTCGATATAGCGATAGTTTACAAGTATTGTTTGATTTGGATCGAATCAACGGGATGATCCATATTCAATGTAACTATGTGTACATGCTCGTCACACAAGTTTGGCTATCCGAACTCAGTAACCTAGAGGTGAATACGATGGCTTTTGGCAAGATACGAAAGGAGTTCGGCTCCCGGTGTAAACATCAACGCTGGGATGCAAGTACGTCCAGCTATCGAATCCCATATAAGACAAAACACGCATCCTGCATCCTTATTGCTAGCCACAATCCACAAACCTATTTAGAAAATTGAGTTCCATACCTCCTGTTTTCTCATTTAAGGATTAAACGCCAGACTACTGAAGCAGTTGGCACCCAACGTTTAATATTTTTAACTTCAATCTACTAGTGATATATTTATGCAATGTTACCCATTGCCATCAGTGAGTAACTGTCTCGTACATTCATGGCTGAATTTCACTGGTTATATCTTCTCACTAGATCTTAAGAAATATCATTTGTTAGATACCGGCTACTTTAGTGTTCTAATGAATGAGCGTTCACCATGAAACAAAGTTCCTGGGTTTGACACTGATAGGGTCATGGTTATACGCTGCTAAGGAATTCTATGCTAGGATAGAACAATTGTTCATTGTTAGCTCCTGGTTTAAAACGTCTTTAAATTCAGATCGATTTACGATAACCAACCTAAATTCAGCACTCTTCACGCAATCGAATTGGAACAAATTAATACTATAATCAAATAAATAGAAATGTCTATATTAGTCAAATTAGGTTAGTTCGTAATTGAAATGTCTCTTAGCTTATTTGACCTGAAATTAATCAAGGTTAGTGAAGAGGATGAATAGATTGCTTTCAATGCACTGGGTTTTTTAATGTGTATGACTACCTATTACTCATCTTGACACTAACAATATAGTTCTACTCGTAATCCTGATTGAGTAGATTAAACTTGACTATTACTTTGATCATTTATTTAGGCCTTTATGTGTAGAACTTGATGAGAAAATATGTCGTTCATATATCTGCATATTAAGGTTATTAAGATATATGTATGAGGTGTTTGGTTTATTATACATGATATATAACTAGCAGTGAAAACTATAACGCTTGTTTCCTTCAGTTGGGGATATGAAATAAATATTCCTGTATTGTGATAATAACATGTATAATAGGACTCGAGCCTAATACCTTTCACTTCAAACTATAACTAATATACAAAATTTAAATAGTAATTTATTTATTTAGAAAATTAAACTAATGTCGAATAGTTAGTTTCAACGTTAACTTCAAAACCATCAGTTTATGACTAAATCTGCTTTGTATAACTAACTGTATTATTCTAAAATGTAAATCTATTTAAGAAGAAGAAATGTAGATGCCAGTATAGATGAATTAAACACTTTCTAGTTGATAGCTGATTGAATGTACAAGTTACGCCGAAAGTTTTTTCCCTGGAAACCAGTGTTTAATAGAGTACGATAGGATGCAGTGTTATTTGTCCTTTATAGCTATGAAAGTCGTCATCCAAGTATCATTAGTTATCCAACATTGATTTAGGATGACATAGGGATAAGTATCAGAAGATGATGATTTACGTGTAGTCTAGGCAACCATGTAAGTTCTTCTATGCTGATTTAAAACATACTGAATATTTACTAGTGTTCGTAAGTGTGCCTTCCTAAAAATCTGACACCAACTAGAAGAATGTAATTAGTTTGAACTCAGAATTATCTTAAAGTTTCAGAAAATTCTGATCTGAAAACTATTGGTCACTACAGTTAAGATGAGACTAAAAGTTTTGTAATTGTACATTCATTAAGATAAAAAACTATCAAATTAGACAAAAAATCTGTCTACTATGGTTTACATAATCTTTGTAAGCCTAAAATTACAAAATTTTCATAAGCTGCAAATCACCTATACAAACTTCACTACGACCATTTAGGTTGAAACTTGCGAAATTCTGGAGATGTTCAGGTTACCATACAAAAGATTTGAAAAGTTCTATTCCTTTTTCACCATTTTACCACTGATTTAGAATCTGTTTAAGTAAAATGCATAAGAAATTAATAAATGATTTTAGACTTGGTCTGTCTTCTCATTTTCCTCTCAATATGTCAGGATAATTAAGAGGGGGCGGGCTCAGAACGATAGACGGAATCTCTATGTTTTCTCTACTGAGTAATAAATTTTGGAACCATCTATTAGTAAGTGATGTCTGCAATATAAGAGAAGAATAGATACGCACAGAAACATACTAGAGGAGAACTTACATAGGCCTCTGTTCTTTTAGCAAAATTCTGAAATCTGACTGGTAACGTAACAGTTTGAAAGGTATAACGCTGACGTCAAAAGTGTTATGTTAACATGACACTAAGCTAACTTCAATGACATAGTGAGGGGGGGAGAGTAATGTGTTGACAATTTATACTTAATTGAATATAAATTGATTGTCTTCTGCCTCATGGAACAAACAATTGGGAAACATATTTAAAATAAGTTAGTTTCTATTCCTTTCAAATAATCACGCTACACTAAAGTTACGTATACATTATGAATTAACAATAATACGATTTATTCAGATTCATCAGTCAAACATGTCAATCAAAAAATAATAAGAATAGATCTATTCTCATATCTTGTCATCCAGAACACTTAGATTATCACGAGATAAATTCAGGAAATAGATTATGCATATCAATAACCAGTATATCTATCTATGCCAATTTGTTCATCATTAACGGTATGAAATAACTCTTATGTCAAAAGGTAAGCAGAAGAATCAGTAATCATAAATACTTATCTAATCAATGAAATGTAGAATATGAGTTTTTTTCTTAAGAGCTGATAAAATATACAAATACAGAAAGAGGAGACTATGAAACGGCTACAGTAAACCAGTAACATTAGTATGTTGGTACACTTATCACATATGTATGGATATATTCATGTTTATAAATGTATCTGAATTAGATGTTTCCATCTTGTTACTACACTGGACATATGCATATCTCTGTGTGCACGCGACAATGTTTCACATGGTAGAACATTTAATGATAATAAAAATCCAAGATAAAATAAACAATCAGTGTACCTAGTGTTATTTTTTTTTCCGTATTGGTTCACTATTATTATCAAAATAAATAAACATAGAAAGAAATTGTTTATTATCAAACTGATAGAAATGAGAGTTTTATCATTTCCTTGATCATATAAAGCTGACCAGATGAACACAAGTTACACATGATACTATAAAATATGATAAAAGTGGAATTTGAGAAGAGAGTTCTATTCTTTTGTTTTTGACATAAATTAGCTCAAAGTAAAATGTTTGACATTTGTATGCTTTAAAAATGACTTTCAGTTGGTTTCTTAGTACTCAAGATAGGTGATATAAGCTGAAAGTCTATATAAACTACTACTTTCATTTGGATGAATTTGTGTATTCCCATTGATTTGTTATAGACTGAAGCTGGTCAGTCTCTGTTGTTAAATGTTCGATTCCTACTATGAACATCAACATTGCGATGCAGGTACATCCAACCAGTGAGTCCTAAATAGGACAAAATGCGCGTCCTGAATTCCATTTGCCAGTAGTAATCCAACTTAAATAATACTACTTTCATTAGTTTATTATGTGTGAAGAATATATCCATTTATTGTTAATGTCAATCAAAATTATCCAGTTAATATATGACGCATGAGTTTCCAGAAAGTTTTCATTAAACACCGATTAAATAAAGTAGCTTTCGGCTCTTTTAAACTTCTGAAGACTTTCCTAAACAAGTGTCCAGGTCTTTCAACATGATGCACCTGTTTCTTAGTGTTAATGTTTATATTGTAACTGAAACTTAGTAAATATCTCTTCAAATTACAACGTATTCTGCACTTAGTTACCGGGTCGTGACAACCATAAATTTGTTCAAATGATATAAAATGATTTGTATTGGTTTATATTCTCCTATTGTTGATATTAAGAACATCTGTACATTCTGAGTAGATCACCATAATATTGCCATTTATTCACCAGTTTTATAGTTAAGTTGGAATCAATCAAATGTATTTCATCCTACATGAGATTAGTTAGCTGTAGTAAACTAAAATATTAATACAAAGATGATTTTCATAATGAGTTGACATTATTTTAAGTAATACTGAATATTACATACAAAAATAACTTAAGTAGTTGACATTCAATTCTCATTTGTTTCTAATTCAACAGGTAAATCTTAATTCAAGTGATTAGATTTTTAACTTACGTCAATTTGAATTTAAAATGTCATCCACATTCGGTTACCAGTTCACTTTTGACTTCTATTCATTGTTTCCTGGTTGTAAATACTTCTATAACTGACCTTAGTTAGCGATAACAATCACTATCTATATGTATATCATCCTCACAAATTTATCAATATTTTGAATGTATAATGTGTATCGTCAGTGAGTACCATAAAAAGCCATGTTAGCATTGCAGTTATAAATTTTCAATCAGTTCCACGTTATTAGGTGATAATTACCAAGACTTATCTTGCATTTTGAGTGGTTTATTTTCAGAACCATCAAGTATTACATTCAAAGGTGTTACTATTGAGCTAAACAGGATAGAAATAATAGTTTATAGGATTAATAAATCAAAAGTCATATAGTCTAATCTGTGTCTATGATAATGTATGTTATATGTTCAAATTCCAATGAACGTTTTCGTTTTGAAAGGATCGTCTGTACTTTTTATGGCCGAGAGCCAACTATCGAGTAGACTACATTCACGGCTAGATGTAAATTGATTATAACAACGTTAAATTATCGACATATATCAAGTTCTGAAGTTCATTTATCTATTGCGGTATTTTATCTTGATCAGCAGAATTCGATTACGATAATTGGTTTCTACTGAACGATCGATTGGTTTAGTTCATTTTCCCCAGCTTTTTGTGTAACAAATCCACTGCATTCGTGTACGAAGTTTATAGAGGGCTGTTGCTCATGCCAGTTTATACAGTATGCCACTCAAAAATTTAGTAAATCTAGTCTAATTGAAGTGAGGTGGTTTGTGGAGAATAGTATTGTGCTCAGGTGGTTGAATTCATCTCAGACTGTCGTTGACAAGGTATCAATGAAAACCAAGGAGCACTAAAGATCCATTTCGTCCCGATATGGGACTCTTCAGCTGTGTACACCCTAGGCTCCACCCCAGGAACTTCAAGTTGTTAAGCGCCTAATTCTCCATACCACTGGGCCTGCATCTAATAGTATGATTCCCACTTCACTGGTACCCTTTTAACATCAGTCTACGAAGAATTCAGCTAACTAAAGTTAATATCGATCTTTAGAAGCCATCTCAATTCAATTAGAATAAACAGTTCACTAACTTTAGGTTGCTCCTGAAGCCCTAAAGAGAAGTCGTGACTGGTGGAGTTCACACTTGTCGTGAGTGTGTGACAGTTATTACCAATGAAAATTGATTATCGTTGCGCTATTTCACAAATTGATGGAAGCAGAAATTCTACCATTGAGTGGAGGCCCAGCGGTGTAGAAGATTAAGCGTTCGCCAGTGTGACGCCACTGTAGTAGTATTCGGAGTGCACACTGCTAAAGAGTTACAGATTAGGATGAAATGGCCATCAATTGCTGTCTGATTTCCATTAGTACCCCACCAATATCAATCTGTGACGAATTAAACCAATTAAATCTAGTCTAAGTTTGAACATGCAAATCAAAATATGAGCTAAATTTATCGACATATCAATTCAAATCTGTCTTGCATATCAATATAACGATAGTTTAAAGTAATCGTATTTGGTAATTTTCACTTTAACGTTATTTTCAATAGTGTGTATGAGTAGTAGATACCTTTCAGACTGGTTTTATGGTTGTTAAAATCTTTTTCAAGTAGTTATGTGATATGATTTCATTGTTAGAAGCTTCAAGGTATCCAAAGTTAATTTCATTTGCATGCAAATCAAAACCATAGAAAACTGCCAGAACATAAAGATTTCTTCGTCTGTTCATTTCAACTCATATTTCTTATTTTGAAAGAAACGTTTACTAATTTCGATCGCATAAATGACTGATGTATTCACGTAACAAGTATAGGCTAATGTACTCATAGACTATCTAAAGGCTATAAATACAACTCGTTTGCATAAACTGAAATAAGTAGATAGAAGTGTGATCATGTAACTGGCCTGGTGAAAAGTATTGTTTCATATGTTAAACAACTAGAAAGTATACAAAAGAACATACATTTCCTTTACAATGGTGTTATCATAATTTGAACGTATTTGAATTTTCCTGTTGATTTGTCATGGAGTGAAATCAATCAGCCTTTATTGTCCTATGTACATTTTGAGTGGATTTCCCCAATCCAGTGATATTTCATGAAACGAAATGAGTTCGAGTCCCTGTGTAAATATCAACATTAGGATCCAAATACATTCAGCTAATAAGTTCTGAACAAAACAAAACGGGCTTTTTGAATTCTACTTACTAGCTACAATTCAAAGCAAACCATAAAAGTGTCAATGATTTTACTTCATTAATATTCATAGAACATAAAATTACAAACTAATAAATTGAAAAAAAATGAAAAACGGATACATAATTTTCCATTTCATAAACTAAATTAGTCACTATGCTGTACTAGTAAGTCAGGATAAATTGGTTCATATAAGATGCTTATGAAAGGTTTTACACATAACTAAGGCTTTACTATGCATTGGTAACTGTCAGTCTTATTTAAGCATTTGACCCCTATAAAAAAAAGGTCTATAATGAATAAGCCAATAAGTAGTGTGTTAAACTACAACTAAATGGTTATTCTGTTTTCGTTTTTAGTATAAATGGGCATGAAAGAAATTTTGTAATGGACAGTAGTTAGTAAATATTGTTCATCTCTATAATAGTAAATAGTATGATATTGAAGTGAATTTTGTGAAGATTGGCATTAAATTTAGTTTTTTTTTTTAATGTTCATTCTGTTAGAAAGAAACAGTTGTCAAGTGGTATATAACTAACCTGAATTTGTGACGAACATAAACAACTTAATTAGAATAAGCTTGTATCTTCCTGTTAATTTGTAATGGACTGAAACTCGTCAACTTATGTTGCTATATGTGCATCCTCAGTGGATTGCCTTGATATAGCGATTATTCACAAGTAATATTTAAGTTGGATTGTGACTGTTAAGTGGAATCCAGAACGCACGTTTCGTCCTATCTGGGACTCGTCGGCTGGATGTACCTGCATCCCAATGTTGATGTTCATACTGGGATTTGAACTCAGTTTGCTTCGTGTCAAATGCCACAACATTCATCACTAGGTTGATGAATCCAGACAGACACAGAGGCTGGCCACTTTTATTCCATTACAAATCAACGGGAATATACAAGCTTATTCTAATCACATATGTACTTGTTGCACAAGCATGGCTGTATGGACACAGTAGCTTAGTGGTGAGAGGGGTGGCGTTTGACATGAAACAGACTGAGCTCGAATCCCACTGTGAACATTAGCATTGGGATGCAGGTACATCCAGCCAACGATTCCAAAATAGGACGTAACAGGCGTTCTGGATTGTACTTGCCAGTCACAATCCGACTTAAATTAACAACTTAACTCAATATTATTAGTATTTTGGGGGGTGACGGTTGTAGAGGATGTTAGATTTCATAATATACATTATGCACTGACCATAACTAGACAATTATCGTGATTTCTAAATGGTAGTAAAAATTTGGAACCTAGCTAAAGAAAGAATCCAGGATCTTCAACTCTAATGACCATCATAACCTTTAATGATCTTCAACTAATTCATATTCCTGGTCTAATAATGACCATTTGAGTATTAATAGCTACCATTGAGAAGTAATTTCAGGAGTTATGGTAAGAAGATTTAACCATTTGAATTCACCGATTTATCACCATCAGGAATATATTACAGTCTACAGTTGTCACGAATTGGGTCTATGTAGAAATGTAAACTACTGGATGGTAAGTGAGAGATCTGAATATCGTAAATTTGATCTTATATTAGGTTATTAATTAATATAACAAAAGAGTCCTATACTGCGATAAAACAGTACTATGTGGCTTACACTTTCTGGCGAAATCTTGCTTATTTAATTTGCCTATCATAATTACTCCCAGTTATTAATTTCATAATAGAAACCTTCAACTAGTCCGTCCATCATAATTGCTTATGATGGACGCTGTCACAAATATCCTTTAACTCAAGTTGATATACTACATCAGCACTATAAGATCAAATTCACTAGGTCAATGATATAATATAATTCAATAAGAAGAAGTGAAATAAATGTATTTGTGGAAGAATAAGGAAATCTAAGATTTAGAACACAAGGAGGGAGTGTACCTGTGTCTACTATGACCTATTCTTATCTATATCACCAACATCTTCAACCAATGATCTTGATTACTACACAGACTCTTAGCCAGGTAGTCTGCACTTACCAATATTGTTCAAATGAACAGTCAACGATTTCATGGACTGTAGTCATATTCTTATTTACCTTCAAAGTTCTCCTTAACTTCAATAAAGACGGATTAATTTAGAAGTATTATCTCATGTTGTTAACAATCTAACAAATAGATAAGACAATTTTCAATTATCTATTCAATATTCTCTTCATCATCAACCTGTTTACATGTTCTTCTTTATAGTTATATACAATCGTGGTGATAATTTACATTGTGAAATACCAACAAACCAGTCAATCATTGAACTCTTTACTGACTTCCTTATTAACTAAACTCATTACGATTCATATATGTACAATAATCAATGTATATTGATTATTGATTGTAAATGATTTCATTGTAAAAAAAAATTATATATTCATTTTAACAAATGAAAACATTTCTACAGTCAATTGCATTAATAAACTTGAAGTGAGAAAGAACAAACATCTGAGCAGAATAACATGATGTCATGTTTCATTTCATTCGGTTCTCATCAGTTGCTACTAACAATCTGTAGTAGTTTAAAATTATAATTACAAAACAGAAAGTCAACACAGACCTAAGAAGTGAGAATATCCGGAAGTAGTTACATCTGTGACATCATCATGAGGAATAAAAGATGCATATGATGTTAACAGAAGTGAATGGTAACTGTATACTTAGTAAGTGGTAATTCCATAATGACAGAAAAATGTTAAAAACTTATAGAATTAAAGGTTTTGACTGATTACGTAACAGGAAGCTGAATGTAGGTGAGCAACAAGTTGAGACCAGACAATTTCAGAAAGTGAGATTGTAAAATTAAAAGAAATAAATGAAGCACATTGATGAAAAATAACTAAACGATGTAGGCAGATGAAGATAATATTACCATAATAGATAGCGATTAACCTTCAATTCTTTGTGAATACAGAAATCTAGTTTTAGACGCTTGATGATTATGGCTTTGGCAGACTTTAAACAAGTTAAACCTGGTTGTTTATAAAAATATTTCAAAGAATTTTAAAGTGTTATTCATATACCCTGTATCAAAGCGGTATCATGAGATGGTACTATTGAATTAATCAAAGATCCATCTGAAAATATCCTCAAAATCGAATGTAGGCCCATCTTTCTCTTTATCCGATATAATCACTTTAATAGTTACGTAGATAATTCATTGATTCGTTTGGCGGTAACATGAAAAAGGCCCCTATCAATCAAGAATTCATTTACTTTAAAATTGGAATTAATTTGTATATTCTCATTGATTTGTTATAGACTGAAGCTGATCAGTCTTTTTTGCTATGTGTGCATTTTGAGCAGATTACCTCGATATAGCGATTATTCTCACTGTGAACATCAACACTGGGATCCAGGTACATCCAGCTGACAAATCCCAAATAGAACGAAACACGCGTCGTGGATTCCACTTGCCAATCACAAACCAACTTAAATATTTTAAAATTGATTATTTATTAAAAGAAAAATACACTTTCGTTTTGCATTTTTTCTCTAAATATTCATTATTAATGAGACTTGTTTTAATAGAATTGAATTAATTAAATGTTAACTAAAATGTAGCGCATTATTCAATGTTAAATAGATTGAATAGAATGTAATTGAACAATTTAATAAACTATGAAATAATCAATATAAAGATAAATTGACCCAATTTCAGTTTATTCTCAAGCTAATAGATTGATTAATAAGAAAATGTTATGTAACTTAATTGGATTTATGTAAAATATGATGTAGATATATGTAAAAATATGTTGAATAAGTAAGTTATGGTAAGTATGAAGATAAGAATTCCAACTAGTTTAGAAGAACATCCATAAAGATTTGAAGTGATTACTCATTGCTTTCAATGGCGATATGTTATTTGTCTATTGTAAAAATTTATAATGAAATAGTTATACCAAATCATTTTACTTAGGATGTTTAGAGACAAACAAAAACTCATAAGAAAATAAACTTATGTGTATTAGACAACAGGAAATTCCAAATTCACTGTGAGACTATCATTTAGAGGTGATGTGTCTAGTGAAATGCTAATTTTGATGTTACATAGAGTTATCTGTAGAACATTCAACACGGGAAAATGACAACTATTATTTTCTGCCCACTTGGTGGTGACACCGAGATTGAAGGATAAATTACATGAACTTGACCACTTCATTTTGCATCTATCAAGTTGGATTGGCAGATGCTCAAGGAATTAACCTCCCTCCCAACGTGTTTGTGAGCACCTTCCAGCATAGTTAACCAGGAGTGTTGTCAAAGGCATCAACAATCCAGCATTTGAGCACTTAATTTAAGTTAGGCAGCAAGTATCAATCATTTAAATTAATCTAACGTGTATATAGTTATCTACCAAGACTAGTTAAACTCAACTCTCTTAAAACGGTTGAGGTGATAGTTATACAGGTCAAGAGACCAGAATTCTGTATACAAAAGAAATAAATTCAATTCCTTTTCTTACTATGGTTGACCCAAGACTCATGAAGCCAATGACTTCATTATAGTGATGCGCATGTAGCTTTCTATTAACGTGCAGTCCCATAACTTAGGCTGGTCTTATCCAAATAATATTTTCATTACTCCCAACTTTCACAAATCTCCATCTTACGAATAACGCATGCACGTTGGATTCGAATACTACCAGATCTATTCTTCTAATTCCCATACAGTTAGTGTTGTTTCGTATATGACGTAACCCTTTTTTTAAAAACCAAACAGTTGAACTGGTTATCTTGGTTCTCTTGTTATTATGACGTTAGTTTAAAGATACCCATTAAAACAACGAAGGGACCTATCTTCAATGAACTCATTATCAAGTTGTGCAATCGTATACATATGTGATAAATTATAGGTCATTGATTAATTGTAGTAAATTTGACTAGTTGTTATGTGAAATTTTTGACTACCTAGTGTTTTAAATAATCACTTAGTAATTGAAGGAGCGGGTTCGTAAAGCAAAGAAATTGTGTATTTAGTAGGGTGGAGACACAGTAACTGTGATTATCATTACATTAGAGTGAAGAGTTGTGAATGGAAATCGAGAATATTTGGTTGGAGACAGACGTTGTGATAATAATAAGATGATAGTGATAGTAATAATAATAATAATAATAATAATGGTGAGTGTGAATGGAGTTAGGGATGAGATATGCAGATATAGAAGACGCAAATAAACAAATATAAAAATAAATTAAATAATGTAGAAATCTTACCTAAGGTAAAGAAAGCGATTTCACAAATTGCTTTTGTATGCAAAACTCAGACTTCAAATCGGCGATCACGAGAACTTCTGTCATGTAAAGTAGACTTAAATGTAGGCCTTTTGGTTTATCTGACTGAATTTTTAAGATTATGCTAAACAATGAATTCAAGGTTGAATGCTGTGAATCTACCTATAATTTGTCATATATACACGACTGTACAGCTAGATAATGAATTCGTTCAGAAGAGACCCCTTCGCAAAATAAACTTTTTTTACTATGATATGACGAAGTTCAATTATCCCTCATCTCATCATCCCATACAATCGCATACTTTATTGATATCATTTTATGCTGAATTCAGTCTCTGACTAAAAACACTTTTTGTAACCCTCAACCCCCCGCTCCTCCTTTGACATATCGATATATTTGATTAATAATTTTGTTTATTTCATTTATCATAGAAACTTACATAAGTTTCACAGTAATTACTATTTCAACATTAACAATCGACATTTACACCACAATCCCAAATGCATAGGTTGTATTTCTTGAGATTAACATGATATATCAGCTTCATAGTTGGCTATTTTGTGGTTATTTATTTTGAACTCATAATTATAGAGCCTGATGAGAATTTATTAAAAAGAATGTTTATCGTTCAAATGTGTTTATTTTGAAGAATATAAACATTATACACATTAGATACGTTAGTGACTATTTTGAACTTAGAAGTTCAAGAAACATTCTGCTGGTAAATTGAAGCAAAAAGCATTGAGTATGAATCCTGAAATATACATCAACATCGATTTAATAAATACATTCGTTTGAAAAGATCTAAGTTAGACAAAATAAGAATTCTGCATTTTACTACTTATCAACAAATTAGACTCAAAGTCCTTTAAACGGCAGAGGCGATAGGTATACGGGTCAAGAAGGCAGACCTGTGCATACAGAAAACGTACGTTCAATCCCTTCTCCTGCCATGGCCGACTCAAGACCCATTAAAAACCGATCTCCACATTAATCATTCGACGATTTAATTTGATTAGTGCATATGTATTCTCCCTCTGAATGTGCATTTCCAGATTATTGTTATTATTATTATTATTATTATTATTATTATTATTATTATTAATCATGGTACATAGAATAAATTTGAATATCACTCAATCTTCTCTCCTAATTTGATTGTCTTTGTAACATTTTAAGATCAAACAAATGAACTGATTGTAATTATGTCTACTACTGTTATTGTTACTATCTGACGAATTTTGATTATCGTTCACTCCATTTTACAAACTTTTACCCATTCGATTTCATTTTAAATAGGATTCAGTCTTTGTCCACAAACACTTGATCTAATCGTATTTTGCTACCACTCCATCTCCTGTGTCACTTATATGCAGAGATACCTAAGTATATTTGATTAATAATCTAGCTTATCTCAATTGTCGTTTACCTTTCACAAGTTCCATGATGATGAGTATTTCAACATTAACATTCGTATTTTATAAATAGCTCCTCGGTGAGAAAAAACTTCTAATTAACCAATTCTCCTTGATATCTAAGTATTGTTTTACTTGCCTCAGAACTGGCTATTCTTGTGACTAATAATTTTGAACTAATAAATGTAGAACCTGATAAGTAGTTGCCGAAAAGAAGAATATTCTTCATTTAAACGTCTTTGTTTTTGAGAAATATGGGAATTTCGAAACAGCAAATTATTTCTAATGACATTTCTAACTTCAGTTGGTTGAATCTATTCTATTTATTTCAAAATTCATGAAATATGCAAAACACTATTATCGTGTATTGAATACATCTTTCATCTAGAAATAAAAATCCTTGATTTTATCATGGAATCAAATTAAGGATTTTTAAGTTTAGCTATAAAACTACTAGATTGGAATATAATTGAATTGATGTGATTTTGTGAAGATAGATATTAAGTATTGTTGTTTGAATTTGTCACAGATTGGTATCGGTTGAGTACCATTGAAAATTCTATTCCAACAGGGAACCGGTTGTAGGGATTTCAGGTCTCATGTCAAACAGCTGACTGTTTACACTACTGAGTCAGAAGATGTTTAATGGTAGAATTTGAACTTCCATCATTTTACGATATTGTGTGACGACCAGTCATTTACATTGATGATAAACATTTCACTCTGAATACATCTGAACTCCACCAGTCATGATTTATTTCTAAAACTTTAAGGGCATCCTGAAGTATAAAGCCTAGCAACCGTCTGAAGACTGCATTATTAGAGAAGTTGTTCATAACAGCTGTTATTGGATAAAGCTAAATGTCTTTCATATGCATTTTTGGATGGCTATATAATCGTGTGATAGTAGAATCCTATAATTTACGACCATCAAAGAGGTTAGCCCTGATATTACATTCACCTGACTTCTTTTCTCGCTGGATTTTCATTAACTTTTGTTTACTCTAATCAGTTGTATTATTTCATGTGATCACTATAGTGAATTCATTTATATCTGCCAATATCAAAATGAGTTTGTTTTAAAAGAAAGTAAATTTTATTTTTTTCATTTTAATTTATATTCTTAAATAAATTTTGTACTTTTATGATATTTCATTGTAACAATAAAAAAATTAGATTGCCCTATTGACAAGTTGGATAATCATTTTGTTGTTGTTAAATGTCATCATTACATAACAGTTGGTAATCTGATTATAGAAATATACATTGATGCATACACATACACACACACACCACACCAACATACACATCAATGTATAAAAATGAAATAGTTAAGTACTTTAGGAAAACAAAATGTGTGTTTAAACAGGGAGGTCAGAGTAAGAGTTGAAAAAAACAGTTTTTTGTGATTGAAAGATTCTCATAGTTGAGGACAGGGAAGGAAAAGTTTAGTACAAAATAGTACAGAGCGGGAATTAGTTCGTGAAGGTGAGGACAGCAGTCACGGGACAGCACAACGGCAACGGCTCCTGGGGGAAAGGACGAGGGAGGCAGAGGAAAAAGGAGCGCGGACGACGGAGGGACGTGGAACGTAGGGAACGCGACGGGGAGAAAGAACGAATGAAAACGAGATGCACGAAGAACGGAAGAGGACAGTGATCGTGAACAAGACTGATGAACCGATACCTTTAAATTAGCCTTACTTACTTACTTACTTACTTACTTACTTACTTACTTACTTACTTACTTACTTACTTACTTACTTACTTACTTACTTACTACTTACTTACTTACTTACTTACTTACTTACTTACTTACTTACTTACTTACTTACTTACTTACTTACTTACTTACTTACTTACTTACTTACTTACTTACTTACTTACTTACTTACTTACTTACTTACTTACTTACTTACTTACTTACTTACTTACTTACTTACTTACTTACTTACTTACTTACTTACTTACTTACTTACTTACTTACTTACTTACTTACTTACTTACTTACTTACTTACTTACTTACTTACTTACTTACTTACTTACTTACTTACTTACTTACTTACTTACTTACTTACTTACTTACTTACTTACTTACTTACTTACTTACTTACTTACTTACTTACTTACTTACTTACTTACTACTTACTTACTTACTTACTTACTTACTTACTTACTTACTTACTTACTTACTTACTTACGTACTTACTTACTTACTTACTTACTTACTTACTTACTTACTTACTTACTTACTTACTTACTTACTTACTTACTTACTTACTTACTTACTTACTTACTTACTTACTTACTTACTTACTTACTTACTTACTTACTTACTTCTTACTTACTTACTTACTTACTTACTTACTTACTTACTTACTTACTTACTACTTACTTACTTACTTACTTACTTACTTACTTACTTACTTACTTTACTTACTTACTTACTTACTTACTTACTTACTTACTTACTTACTTACTTACTTACTACTTACTTACTTACTTACTTACTTACTTACTTACTACTTACTTACTTACTTACTTACTTACTTACTTACTTCTTACTTACTTACTTTACTTACTTACTTACTTACTTACTTACTTACTTACTTACTTACTTACTTACTTACTTACTTACTTACTTACTTACTTACTTACTTACTTACTTACTTTACTTACGCCTGTTACCCCTCTCGGAGGAGCATACGCCGCTCACCAATATTCTTTATTCAACTCTGTCCTGAGTAATCCTTTCCAGCTGTCTCCAGTTACTGTTCATCCTTTTAATGTTTGCTTCCAGCTCTCAGCTCAGTGTGTTCTTTAGCCTCCCTCTTTTCCGTTTTCCAACAGGATTCCAAGTTAATGCTTGTCTCGTGATACAGTCAGATGATTTCCGCAATGTATGTCCTATCCATTTCCAACGTCGTTTCCTTATTTCCTCTCCAACTGAAAGTTGGTTTGTTTTCTTCCATAGTAGGCTGTTGCTGATGGTTTCCGGTCAACAGACATTCAATATTCTACATAGACAATTGTTAATAAATACCTTTACCCTCCTGAGGATATTTTCAGTAGTTCTCCTCGTTTCAGCTCCATAGAGAAGAACTGTCTTGACGTTCTAATTTAAGAGCCTAACGTTGAGGTTGGTTGACATTTGTTTGGAGTCCCAAACATTTTTCAGCTGTAGGAATGCTGCCCTTGCTTTGCCGATCCTTGCCCTTATATCTGCATCGGATCCGCCAGCAGTTCTCCTAGGGTTGCTACCAGTCCCAAGCTCAGGTAAAGGAGAAGGGTTGGGCATAGGGCTAGCACTCCTATCCCGTAAAACACAATCTTGCTATAAAATAAAACGCTAACCAGATTAAACAAACTTAAGTTAGCCTTAATCCTATTAATTTTCATGTCAGTTAGAAGATCACAAGATATTACAGTCAACCAAATAGAATCACACTTATATTTCAAATATTCCTTAATATACATGCAAAGCTTGACAACATAACGAACTAGTTTGGAAAATCATTTCAATACAGAACAAGGGCAACAATAATATGGAATTGGGTTGACATATACATAATTAATTACTTAAAGTTCATGAAAGAAAAATGACAAAACAACAGTTACTAGGTTAGATGAGAGGCTACAGTGTAAGGAATATGCTATTAATATAAATAAAACGATCAATATAAATACAGTCAACATATATATGAAACACTCGTTTAGGAAACAGTTCTGGAAGTTAGTCATTCATTATGAATCAGCCAACCTGTCAGTTACATGTAGATTATTTGTCGGACAGTGTTTAATAGAAGATAAGCTTTAAATTCATTTTTAAATTGAAATTATTTATTTAACATTCGAGATGAGTACAGATTTTTGAATCAACTTCAGTCTGTTCACATTTACTCCTGTTTCACTTTCAAAGGAATTGTTGATTTATCTCACTCTGAAAAGGAACATTAATAACTATATGTTAAGTTACTAGTTTGAATTTTACTCATTCATTTGACATTCTTCTCACGGGACTTGCGAAGATTGTAAGCAAGAAATGACAAAGGCAAATCCTACTAGAATAGACACTGAATTGACATCCAAGTAACCAGTTGACATAACAACATAATGCTATTGTCGGACTTGCTACTTCAACTCAGCAGTTACTTAAAATCAAGCAACTAGCCATCACAAAATGAAAATACTCTAAGTTTGATCCCTCGATCACCTGGTGCCCTAGCGCTTCTCCAAAAGAAGTATTACGTGATTTCAGTTTTTTCAATGTTACCACCATTTTAACAAAATAGTGAACTAGTTCCCAATATAACTGAATCGAGAGAATACTTTTCGACACATGTTGAACACATCATGAGGTTGTAGGTGCCTACAAAATGTTGAATAGACTAAGTTAAAGCCACAGTCCTTGAGAAAAGCACTTGTTCGATTGTTGTACACTATGATTGACAACCACCTCATCTACGTTTTGTTGACGTACACTAGAGAATTGTATTCATATTCATGCTGAAAATATCTGAGAACTACCTTCCGATATAGGCCTATTCCTTCGTCAAAGATGAATGACAGGCGTTCACATTTTAATGATCTCCTACGAAATAATAGCTAAGGAAAGTGAACAACTTCCTTTCTTTTGAATGACCATGATTTCCCCCTTAACGTCGCTGACTACTTCCCCAGCACCGAAATTTCATATATGGTGTTTGATCCCAAAGAAAACGGAAACCATAAGCTGTAAAGTGACAGTGTCGCTTTTAAAATTTTCTTATTGCATCTTTAAATGCATTCAGTGATAGGAATGCCACTATAAGTAGTATAGTCAAGAACAAATCCTAGGTGTTCATCACAACATTTCACGTTAATGATAAGTGTAAGAGACTTGTTACTAATATTGTTTAAGTTCAAAATGCTAAAATAATGATTATTCAATTGGTGTTTCTCCATTCCATAGTATGTCATTTACGAGTGAAACTAATGATATCACTTATCTACAAATATTAGGCTAAAATGATTCATAGTTAGGTTTGGAAAAATTTAAACAATAAAATTTCCTAACCCATAAAATTTACTTCCCAGTAAAGATAAGTGTATGGTATATTCGACAATGTAAATCTAATAGAAAAATACGATTTTAGTTACTTATCGGCAATATATATCGGTCTTTCAAGAAATGAAGTTGCTTTAGCTATTGATTATTGCTTAAACACATTCAATATTTCCGCCACTAGCCAGCAAATTCAAGACCTAGTCTACATACTTAAGTTTAGACAACAAAGTTGCATCACTATAGCTTATCCAACAACAGTTTAGAGCGAAATGTATACAGGAATCCTTACTTAATAATCAAGTTACGTCATCGTTATCATCATGAAGTTTGTAGTGTGAATTTGAATCTCACGAAGAATATCGCACCCTCGTGTGATGAATATTTTACAGACGTTTTAAATCCACCTACCACAAGACGTATGTCACTAATCATCCAACCTCAAAATCGAAGTCCATTTAATGTTGAGTCATCTTACCTAATCGCTACATTTACATCTCAGTCGGTAAAATTTAATAAGCATTACAAACGAAACACCTTGGTTACTTCATAGTGCACAGGGAGTTCATAGCTGATATAAATCAGGTAACAAATGTGAAACAAACTTTAACTGATTTGTTCCTGATAGGCATTCACAACAGTTAAAATATGTGCAAACAATTGAGCCGATTTGTTTGACTTAGTAACTAACTCTAGTAGGACAATGGAAGTAGAGATGATCAGATATTCTTGTTGTGATATTGACGTATTCTTCTTAAGAAGTCAACACTTTGTAGTGTCCTAAGTTGCAGTTTGGAATGCGTTTATTTGTGCGATGGATGTAACCTTCTAGTCAAAAGCAAATTAAGTTACTGCTAGCTGTTTATCTGACGTAAAGTGGAAGCTTAACTTTTAAACATCGTGGAATTACAAACCGGTTGCAGATGACAATAGTGTTCCTAAGGAGCGGAAAGCCTTTCTAAAATGCAGTAATTACTCCAAAATTCCATTTTCTTGAAGATAGTTCCATTTGGTACGGCCATTTACCAAGTTACATTATGGGGTTCGGGTTAGTATCAGTGAACCTAGTATGATACAGATATGTCTAACGCTTGAATACTGATAATATCATGTACAACTTAAGTACTCTAACGCGTTTAACTCTTCAAGTTATAAATCAGAAGGCAGAATGAAAGTACAAGGGCAAATTCATTCCAGTTAGTGTCAAATATTCAAAAGTTGCTTGGGCATTTATAGTTTGCTTCGAAAATGAAATCATCGTTACAATTCACCCAGTTCGTAAGCTGTAGTTCTAAGCTATTATCACTACTCCAAGATTCCTAAAAGTTCTGTCAAATGGCATTCGAAAGGAGTGTCTTCAGTTCCTTCATTGATTATGAAGGCTTCATTGGGATATATGGTACTCATTCCAACAAATTAACGCTTATTGCAAACTTCCTATTGTCAGAGTCTAAATGTTATTTGGTGTTATGGAGAATCATGGATTTGATGTTACGCATTATAAATGAATTTTAATTGAGAGTACAATTGAAAACAGTAACAAAATCAATTAGGTGTCTGGTAAATGAATTAGAGGTTAAGTGATATCCATAAAACCTCAAGGTCATGAGTTTAACTCCTGGTTAGTGCATTGGTTTGATATTCTCAGGAACTTACGTAGCTGGTTGTCGATCGCGACATTTCCACAAGTTTGTTTGACTCTTGATGATGGGGGGGGGTGATTAAGTTTCAACACATTTTTCTAAGTACACATCTTTGTAAAGACTCAGTCTCCTTTTGATTATTACATCATATAAGTGATAACGACTGTTGAATTCATGTAAAAAAATACCATTAACTTTTTCATCAGAGTTCATTCAAAAATGTTTAGAACTTAATCAAACCAACTATTTCATATAATTAATTCCTGATTTTTATTCTACCATGATGAGATATCCTGGTAACGTGAAATGGTCTAACTCTCTAAAGGTGTTATTCTCATTCTCTCCAAGCAGCGAAAATAATGCTACGAAGTAAATGTTAAACTCCACTACCATAAGTGTCAGTCAATTGTTAATCATGGTAGATGAATAATTTATTTCATTGTTATTCATCATGTTATTTACAAATATAAGGGAGTTAATGTTATTGCCTACTGTAAAGGTCAATCGGTTTAAGGTCAAAACATTGTAATTTAAAGGTCAAGCATCATATACACAAGTCTTTCCCCATATAGTTAACTGACTTGGACATTTATTGTTAGAGAAAAAAACATTACGAATTAAATAACTACACCTGCTTAGTATTCATTAAAGGAACATGCGAATCTTAAGCCAATGATTATTTAAGTTGAATTAAGTTGGACTGTGACTGGTAAGCGGAATCCAAATGTGAAAATCAACATTGTGATGTAGAACGAAAAGCGTGTCCTGGATTACACTTGCCAGTCACAATTCGACTTAAATGATACTTGTGATTAGTAACCAATCCGTTTAAGAAGACTAACAATGACTCATTAAATGACCGATATGAAATTCCCCTCCAGTTTTGTTCTAATATGAGACTATATTACTTAATTTTTGCTAAAATGAAGAACACTTAAGAACTAGAAATAGTTTACATATTCACCTAAAACTTACTCTCATAGTCAGACTTATGAATAAAAGAGTAGGATGAGTCTCAATTCAATGATCTTCCTACGCTTTGTTTCATGTTACATTCTGTATGGTTTAGGTTCTAGTTTTTTTGTTAGCATATGAATTTTACCAAATGAACTAATCATCTATAATTTGAAGGCATTTAAAACTTCCCGCCAATTTGATGTGGGCTGAACTCGATCAGTCTCTGTTGTCAGTTGTTCATCTTGAGTGAAATGTCAAGACATAGCAGAGGTTCACAAGTATAATTTAAGTTTAATTATAGATGGTACGGATGCAAGTATATTCTACTGAAGAGTCTCAAAATAAATATTGACAGGTATATATTTTTCATTTCACCTAGAACTAACTTAGTTTAAATAATCTGTTTTCTCGATCAATGTATAATGATTGCTAATACATAAGTATGAACTGATACTGTTTTCTAGTATGATGATGTAAGTTTTACCAATAGGCAAATCTAAGGTGTCAACCTTCTACGATAAATCAGAACAGTGAATTTAAATGTTAATTAATGTTTATTTGGATTTAAATGTATCCAAAAAATAAAATATACACTACCATCAGTTATATGTATTACATAACCAACGATATTTGAGCATTGCTGGACATCAACAACAATGATCCCTGGTTTTCATTGATATTCAACAGAGTTGAATCTGTGACAAATACAAAACGAAATAATAAAAAAAATTAATACCTACCTCAACAGAACCACTTCAAGTAAGTATGTAATTCTCTAAACAGTATATTCTATTGTTAACACTTGGCACTTATCTTTCTTCAGTGAAGTTCTCGACCAATTCAGCTGATTACACTATTGATTTCATTCATTACATGAATTCCAACCAACTTGAATCTAATATTTTCAGAGTATAGATAAACAAAGAAAATATGTCAACAACTGCAGGGATTCTGTCTAACATAGTAGTAATTCAATACAAGTCTAAAACATAGTGATTAGTTGAAAATTATGTAGATGATCTTCGAAGTGGTTAAATGAGCTTCTGTCTGTCAATCCATGAATTGATTGATTTGTTATATTCAGTCATTGTTACCTTCACTCACTTATTGATATGAGTTACATAACAAAATATTGTATTAATTACTAATGGCATAGTTTGATGCATTGCTTATTTACCTGTCATTAATTGTTCTGTACACTTTTAAAGGTATTTAATTAGCTAATATTTCTAATTAATAAGGCTTGAAGTATACTTTCTTTTTAATAAGAGTGAAGTAGTTAACATGAAAGATGGGTAAACACAGAGAATAACTACTAACTATGTTGTGCAAAAGGTACAATATATTAAGCAATAGATAGCAAAATAGAATGCATGGTTGACAGGATATTGGTACATACAACTTTATCTAAATAGGATGGGTGTATCTAGAAATTTACGGTATTGATTTACAAGTATTATCATTACAATTATTATTATTATTATTATTATTATTATTATTATTATTATCATCATTGTTAATGATGTTAATTATTAAATGAAGAGTGGACAGATGATGATAGTTGGGATGATGATGATAGTTGGGATGATGATGATGATGATGATGATGATGATGATGATGATGATGATGATGATGATGATGATGATGATGATGATGATGATGATGATGATGATGATGATGATGATGATGATGATGTCAAACTGTAGTAAACAGAACATGTCTGTGGTGAACAGTTGTCAACAACTCTATCTACAGAACTCAACTCACCAACTAAATTAGTGAAACAATAATACATACACCTATTGAATACTGAAAATATCAGAGATAACCTCATTTCGGAATGTTTGTTTTACAGTAGATTAGTTTGAGATTATTCACCAATTGGTGGATTGACTATATTTGGATCATCAAGTAATGTGAGATAATTAGGAACAATTTTGCTTTGCAATTGCATCTATCCTAAATATACCTTAAACAAATGTGATTTGAATCATTGAGCTGTTACATCATCAGGCTCTTAGTTGTTGTATATTCTCCTTTCAAAAGTTATGAATTATTGCTCTTAAACTCCTTTATTATGTAAGATCATTATCCGATTGAATTCGTCACAGATTGATGTTGGTAGTGTATCACTGAAAACTAAGGAGCACTGGATAGCTGTTTCATGCTACTATGAAACTCCTCGGGAGTGCACGCCTTAGATACCTCCTCAGGGCTTCAGGGTGACTGCGAGCTCCTAATCCTCTGCACCACTGGGCCGGTATCCATCAATCTGTAAATAGCCCGACGACCATCCATTGTCATTGGTGATAGCTGTCTCACTCCCGACAAGTCTGAACTCCACCAGTTCACTAGAGCTTCAGTAACATCTTGAAGTTAGTCACTAATGATCTGATTACTGTGAATGAATTGAAGCGGTTAGTGAAGACTGGCATTAAGTTTTAGTTGATTGAAT
Source organism: Schistosoma japonicum (assembly GCA_025215515.1). Classification (NCBI taxonomy): domain Eukaryota; kingdom Metazoa; phylum Platyhelminthes; class Trematoda; order Strigeidida; family Schistosomatidae; genus Schistosoma; species Schistosoma japonicum. The sequence continues at coordinate 33,131,834 of CM046064.1, read as the reverse complement.
TCGTCACAGATTGATATTAGTAGGCTTTATGTATCTGGAATGAAAACAATTAATTACAATGAATTCAATGATGACTTACTAAACATTCTTATTCTAGCTTTACTGCTAATTATTACTATAGATGAGATCAGTACAAGTGTGTACATTCATGAATCCATCATGGATTGAACCCACGATCTTAAGGCATCTTATCAACAGTTAAATCCTCAGGCTGATAAATTTATATCTACTTAATGATATTAACGACTTCGTTTATCCCCACTGATTGATAACTGTCTTGCCCCCTCCCCCAATATATTCACCTCCAGGTATTAATCATAAAATGTATATAATAATTATTATTATAGGTAGTCAAATTTGAATTACACCACGTATAACATTATATAATGTCTTTTCATAGTGTGAATCAATTGAAGTTAAAAATAAGAACTACTGAATCCAAAGCATGAACATCTTAGGCTCGATCCATAATATTTCCTAGGGTTCGCAAACTAAGATGACACCTCGATAACTGTTAATGAATGTATGATCAGCGATACAACAACAGGTGAGCTAAGCCATTCCTCAACGCTCCAGCTCAGCTAACTAGATGAAGGCGCCCAACGTCAGCATGAAGCGTTGATTTCTACAGGCAGCCTGTCAGACAGAAAACAAGCACTCAACTCTTGTGTATATATACAATAATGACAGCCTCCTTAGAAGTATTACAAATAGCACACTGAAATAAATAACAGACCAATAAGATTTAGCTTCTTATTAACTGGGAAACACAAACTAACGATGAAATCGGAGCATTTCGGCATGAAAACAAGAAATTTACATTTCCACAAATAAATCACGAAAATACTGAATCCACCAAAAGAATTCTAGGGATCTAACATCCACCAACAATATGACTGTAGATAATCACTTTCATTCAACACATTTTCATAATTTTCACTAACTAGTTATTCAATTTCTAATGTTCATAACATTAAATCCCTAGAGATTATTGATATTTTCAATTAATAATTATTATTCAAGTATAAATCATGTCTGTATATTTGGCATAGAAACATGATCAAATTATCCATTTTTCTTTGTTTATAATTAATTATTCAAAAAAAAAATTTATACATTTTAATATGAATTGTTAACACTTATTAACTAAATTGTAACACATTTGCATTTCTCGTGATTAGCAACTAAATTATTTTATTGACTTTCAAAGTTATTCACGTGACTGAGAATAATCAATCGATCAGAAGAGAATAACATAACAACATAAATTAATCATGAGACTCAACACGAGTTAATTAATAATGATTTTATTGAATTATATGTTGATCACTTATTTATTAAGAAGTACATTTCATTATTATTATGTAATTGAAGTGGATCGTGGTGATTGGCATTACATTTTCAGTTGATTGAATTAATTACAGATTGATTTTGGTAGGATACCAATGAAATACAAGAAGGACTGGTTAACTGTTTCGTCTTAGTGTATAACTTATCAACAGTGAACTATATCATAATTCGATAGAAATTAAAATCCTACCACTGGATGCAGATCTACCCAATGGTGCAGATAGTTAAGCGTTCGCCATGAAACCAGGAGGTTCTAGGAGTGATTCTATGCTGAAATCGAGGATGCTTACTGTGTAGGAGTTCACTAATATGACAAGGTAGCTTTACAGTGCTCCATGGTTTTCAGTGGCACTTAACTTAATATCTATCTCCACAAAACTACTTTTTTAGAGTATTTATTTAAAAGTAAGTAATTAGCTGACGGTTGGAGTAAGCTGATGAAAGCAATTTTTTCAAAATCTTTCTTTAATTTGTGAATTATTGAAAAACCAGTTTGTATAAGACATATATCTTGTCTGTTTGAAATTACAGGAATGCTATACTAACGAGTAATAGTTAACATAAAACGTAGGTCAAGTAACGTTACTTGCTAACTACTCCAAACTGCCAAACATCAAAACATAACACGCACTATATTGAATCACCTAGACTAGAATGTATACGACAAATTGATCGACAGAATTAGATCATCACTAAGGACTAAACAAGTACGGTATTGTTTATAACTAGGTGTAAATAGTTATTTTGCCTTGACTAGATCTTCACGGAATCTCCAGCTGCTATCATTTCATTTAGAAAATCACTTTTAAATTGTCTGAAGATATCTTTGAAACACTAGAAATGTAATTCTACAGGGTGAGAAAATAGATCAATGACGGTATTCAATGTAGATTACGTTACATCACAGATTTTCTGATGCTGGAGGTGGACACCACTGCATTTCTACTAGATGGATGTATCCTGATTATCCTAAGATATAGAGACGCATAATCACCAGTACTCTCTATTAAAACTATCTCCAAATGGAATAGAAGAGAACAGTAAGTTTTCAGATGGCCGGAAATAAGTGAAAATGTACTTAAGTAATACATATGTTTCTTAGGTTCATTTTACTAGAAGTCAAACTAAGTAAATGTTGTACCGTTTAACGAGAAAAAGTGAAGCTACGTAAATTATGTTCAATCCTTCATTGTTCTACAGTTTAATGTTACGAACCGATTTTAGTCAGAAAATTGCCAAACAACAGCCGTTTCTTGCATATCACTGAACAAATACAACCCCACCACAAATTGCACGCAAAACCGTCGAGAGTGACATTAAGCTTTTAATCTCTGGATCACTGAGTTGTCAATCAATGGTTTACATTTCTAACTTCAGTTAATACACGATACGGTGTGACTACTATCCATTACCTTTGATGATATTTGCTGCACATCGGAAATTATCAAATTTGCATGGTTAGAACTTCCAAATAAATCTCTGTGCACATTGTTGAATTTTGTAATTGACGTCATTAAAAATTGACTATAGTTGAGCAGGTTTTAAAAAAAATTAGCAAGCATTGAGCATTTGTTTCATCGCAGAATGAGATATCCAAGCAGTGGTACCTGACTACAAATCAAACCCATAATCGTAGAACCTCGCATCAAATACTTAACCGTTATACTATTGAAACGACACCCTGTGGTCTAGATTTCTTTAACCGAAACTAATATAACATGCACTAACCATAAGAATTAGAATTATGAGAATATATATAAGGTAATTCTTTCTGACATATTTTTTACTCTATTGTGTGCAATTTTTTGTCTTGAGTACGGTATAGGAAAGATCGCAAGCGGTAGTTAAATGACTGTGGAAAATTCCACAGTAAATTAATCAGACGGGCGTAACTGGCCTCAAAATTGCAGCGAATTTGTACATCAAAGATAATATATCATAGCTAAGATTAGTTTGTAAGTAAATCACTAGACATCATCATTAAAATTAGACGTTTGGCACTAAGAATACAATTTCGGTTATTTTATGGTAAGAAATAAGTTTCGTAGGAAGAATTAGAATTGACTCAGTAAGCCAAAAAACGTTGGTGAAAATATTATGCAAAACAATGAGTGAAATATTTAAGTTGGATTGTGACTGGTAAGTGGAATCCAGGACGTGCGTTTCGTTCTATTTGGAACTCGTTGGCTGGATGTACCTGCATCCCAATGTTGATGTTCCCAATGGGTTTCGAACTCAGTCCGCTTCGTGCCCAACGCCACCGCGTTCATCACTAAGCTACTGTGTCCAGATAGTCACACTTGTGTGGGTAAAATGTAGGAAAATCACAGGGCATGGAAATAATTTACTTAACGTTTTTCTTGTTAAGGAGTTGCATTTATCCAAGTCTTACAGCAGTGTTGTACTCAAGTTCAGGAATACTACTGAGACTCAACTCTAGAAACCACTCATATCGCATATATTAATATTAGCAACAGGATTTAGTACTACATCTTAGTTTTTATTAGAATTTAGGATTTAAAGTTACAGTTTGAGTTACAAACCGATTGACATACTAATTGGTATTTGTGCATAGTTGTGCTGGTATTTGGGAATAGATAGATTTTTACATTATTAATGAAATAAGGTACATCATATTGTATCTTTCTGATAGAAACCTTGATTAAAACGAGATCTATGATGGAAACCATATATATATGTGGTTTATGATTGGAAACCGCTGGGGTGTACACCCACCTGTGAATAAATCATTACCTTTTAGTAAAGGCTTTCGTAAGGGCGAAGAGATAATGCATATTATAATGAGTTTTTATTTGAGATTCCTTGAAAAATTACCTGACAGCTTTTCATTCAAATAGGTGGATTTCATTATTGTTCCTTCTGTGACTTTACAGAGTAAATGTCACTAAGAAATCATTATTCATTCACTTTCAGTGTAAAATATTTATATCCCCTATAATATAATTATTTGTATCTCCGATAAACTATTACTGTCTTTTTAAAATGGTACATGAATCAAAACGATGTTTGAATCAATTAGTAAACTATGCGGAGATGGAGGAAACATTTCAAAATACCACGTTTACATGTACCTCTATTGTAATCTAGCCATTCAATTTCATCATAACATTATTTCATGTAAAGTAGAAAAACTAACTGATCACTAATGAAATGTTCCAGTCTTATTATGTTCAACTTATTTAAATGAACAGAATAAACTGAAAAGAAAAGAAACAAACAAATTGAAACTATTAGAATGAATTTATATATTCCCATTGATTTGTTATAGACTGAAGCTGATCAGTCGCTGTTGCTATATGTGCCTCCTGAGCAGATCGCCTCGATATAGCGATTATTCACATGTATTATTTAAGTTGGATTGTGACTAGCAAGTGGAATCCAGAACGTAGGTTTCGTCCTATTTGGGACTCGTCTGCTGGATATATCTGCATCCCAATGTTGATGTTCACAGTGGGATTCGAACTCAGTTCGTTTCGTGTCAAACGTCACCGCGTTCACCACTAATTGACCAGCTTCAGTCTATAACAAATCAATGGGTATATACCAATTCATCCTAATACCAATGCACCCATTGAACAAATGTGACTGCATGAACTCCATAGTCTAGTGGTGAACTCTGTGACATTAGACATAAAACGAACTGGGTTCGAATCCCACTGTGAACATCAACATTAGGATGCAGGTACATTTAACTGACGAGTCCTAAATAGAATGAAACATGCGTCCTGCATTCCACTTACCAGTCACAATCTAACTTAAATTGAAATTACTTTAGTTCAGTTGTAAATGTTACATTGTTCTTACTTTTTATTTTGTATTTCATTTAATTTAACTATTGTTTAAATTAATGTATATTCATGAATATTGAATAGTTATTTATGTTTTCGTTTATGTTTTACTTTCTTTATTTTTTCAAAATAAAATAAGAACAAAAAAAAAGAAGAAAAGAAGTTTACAGTACATACTACTTCACACTTGTAAGTTAAATCATTCTATATCAATTCATTTTATTGTTTATTTTTTTATTCATTTAATTTACTTTTGGCATAGACACCTATAAAGAGGAATATTCTTCAATTAGGTACCATTGTAGAGTTTTGTTCAATGAAAGAAAGAATTCATAGTATGATTGGATTGTAGTTGTACACTAAGTATTGATAAGAGATGATAAATTGGTTTCTTTGGTTAGTTTTTTTTTAAAATATTTTTTTGATTGGAACATAAAAATTAAAAGAATTCTGAATTTATCAGTTAACTTTAGTATATTAGGTTAATGAATAGTAGGCTTTAATTTTATTGTTTCAGAATATTAAGCCAAGGTTATGTCAATTAGATTGTTAAAACAAGGCATATTAGCCAACAGTGTAATGTTTTCAACTGAATTGAAGTGGTTTGTAGTGATTGGTATTAAGCTTTTGGTTGAATGAATTCATCACAGATTAATATTGGTAGGATACCATTGAAAATCGAGGAGTATTGGTCAGCTATTTTGTCTTAGTATAGGATTTCTTTGAAGTGAGCACTATTACTTTCGTCATAGTAATCATACCCAAAGCCTTCAGTAACATTTTCATGAGGATTTACTTTAATATGCAATAATATTTATATTCACGTGAAAAATTATTAAATCAATCAGTAATTTGTAAATCATTAGTAATATTGAAGTAGACGGATTACATAGCTGTTAATCATGAAAAGTGGAAAGTGCAAATTGAAACTAAGAGGACATGTATATCAGTGGGAATGAATAATTAGGAATAATATCAACAACTCGAATATATATTTCAATATAAGAAGTAAATGAAAACTTGTAAGAATAATATTATTAGGATAAACTTATTAAAGTAGTAATCAATGGAAAAGCAAAGTTACGTAATAGGAAGTGTGTGAATACAAGTTCCAGTCAAATAGGTAATGAAGACAATTTAAGAAAGGGGTGATGCAACGATGACACAAAAATGAACACAAAACAAATGTGCCGATTACATGAAAATAGTCATATTTCGCCAAGGATCTGGTAATATAAATTTCTTCCGTCACAGACTAGGATTATCGGTTTGAATTATTTAAGCTTTTGCTGTGTAATAAACGAATACGGTTCCCTCCCCAAGAGTAAAGTTTGATAAAGATTAGACAAAAAACAATACTGTTCGCATATATGTATTGTTCTAAACTACGTTATGGGAATTATTAACATTTTGAAAGTAGATAGTTGTTTTGAATTTGTTTGTGGCTTGTCAACAATCCACATCTATAACCCTACTAGGAATTGAACCTAGGATTTGAGAGTATTGTAATGAGTAGTGTATTATGATTAGATCAGTTAGTACGAATCCAGGGATTTATACCTCTGAATCTAATCATTTTGTGGCAGTGATCAACAATATTGTTATTCAGTGATTCTTGACTTTTCAACGAATTCACCTTATGGTACAAGTCGTCTTTGAGAATGATAGCAGTTAAAAAAATATAGATTTAAAGGTGACAGACAATTTATGCAAATGATTTTTTTAATTTTTACTATCTATATAATAAATTCCATCGTCGATTCCTATGCTTATGGAATGTTTTCATTAGATACATAGTTATCAGTATGTAACTGTGAAGTAAAATCTAACTAGAGATTGTAACCTAACTGTTATATCATACATTATATACGATTAGTGACTATATGCCTAACCGAAGGACTTTACATGTATTTCTCAGTAATGACTACCTGCCAAATCCATGATAGGCGCTATGTTTTAGTCTAAACCTATCAGCTGTACAAATTTGGAGTATATGGTTTATTTTCACACTGAAGCTTGCATCAAATATATATATATATATTACTTCGAAAGCCGGAGGGTTAATTAATAGGTTCCTGACTTACATATGTAACTAATGTGATATTTGATCATGCTATATGGTCTGAAGGTCAAATGTTCATCATGAGGCCTAAATATCTTGATGGTGTGGACGGTACGCACTACTATGGAGTATCATACCTAAACAAAACAGCTCTTTAGTAGCTTCTCATTTTCATTATCTGTCTAAATACAGTCGATCTATGATAAGAACTACTGAAATTCAACAACCTCCGTGAACTTCTGTATACTACAAATTCTACAGCTTTCCATCTATCAATCATTCAGTTTATAAAAACTTAAATTCCCCCCCCCCTCCAGCCCATAATGAGTGAAATTAATGAAAGGAATAAACAAAGAACTAATAGAACTAATTGTAACTTAAGTCATAATTTTATTACTTAGTGAATAATGTCTACTGAAAACTAACATTCGATTACTGATATGCTATTAGTGAATAAAAAATGGCTGATGTATAATGTTCACGCCTCCACTCCTTTGATACATTTGATTTTAAAACCAACTTATTTTAAATGTAAAAACTGGTAGGCTAGAGATTAGACATATTACGAACCTTTCAATTCCAGATATTATACAAAGTTAAATGATATGTAGGTTGTTGTTTGAATATCGGAATCTCCAGGGTAATGTCATTTAATATGACAGGATAACATTTTATCCTCTTTGGTTTCAAGTAGTTTCAAATTATTTTATTTTTCTATACTCCTTCTTTAGCGTCCAATCAATACTAGTTTTAAGGTATCAGTAGAACGTTTACTCTAGCGATTAGATTATGGATATACAGTGATGATAGAATACATCAAAGAGTATTCTTCCTCTAAAAGTTCTAGAAGCCTCACAAGATGAACCTCAAACGCCTGTGTGCAAACGATGAGATATGTCTAGCTCCCAACAATTTTAGAGAACACAGTGCTTTAATATATATATATGTATGTATGTATATATATATATATATATATATATATATATATATATATATATATATATATAATGTACTCATTAAGTTAAAGACGCTCTACGTCATTGAGTGGTTTTACCTATTTGATTATGGAAAGCCACGTAGCATTGAATAACTATAGCTCATCAACAGAGGATTTATTATTAGTGTATACCAGCTAAGCTCAGTCAACATGTAATAGTTCAAATGTCTAATTCTGAAATTTTCCAAGCCGAATCACTCACTAATATGCACTGTGATGATAGTTACTAGCTTATTTAACAGTCATGATAAATTATTTTTAATTGGAAGTCTTTCCTTTATATATGGTAGTAACCTCAACAATGTTAATTATATGAGAATAATTTGTACTATACATAAAAGGGTAAAACACACCGATTATATTAGCACTCCGATACATGTAATAACGGAATACTAGTCATTTACAAAGAAGTATTCTTCTATCTTCTCGAAAGTCAAATGTATAATGTAATTAAGGCATATATATATAGTTTGATAGCGGTCTTGGAGGATATAGTAGCTTAATATATTAAACAGTTAAACATATCATGAAGGCAGGGGGTGTATGAAGTCATTTAGCCATTTTAATAGATTATCGGTTCATAGAAGACTTCTGGTATGTAAAAGTAAAAAAAATAAGCATTTTAAGGTCTTACAAACAACTTTAAATGTTCAATAATACAAAGGTTATGTGTATACAACTAAATTACACTAGTTATACCTACATATTTGTAGGATATTTATTGGAATGAAGAAAAGTAGTTGTCAGAATGTATTACATAATATTTAATGTTAACCTCATTATAGCTATCAATGTGAATTCGTACACAATCTAATCTAACCTCGTAGATCTGTTCACATATATGAATGTATACATACATATACATGCAACAATGCAAATTATGTAGTGTTCACTTCGACTGAAATACAAAATTTTCACTTCAGTTTAATCTTCACACTTTGTCCTATCTACCCCCCCCCCCAACACGCCAACTAGTAACACAGTTTGAATAAATAATCGTCCAATAACTAATTCATTGAATGAAACATTCGTTGAACTGGTACATGTAATTATATATAAATAGATTGATGAAATATATTGGAATAATGAGGTACATGTGAAAATAAATTAGTCTAGGATATGGAAACTGAATTCTGTATATTCTTACACATGATCTATTCAATAAATATCTACAGTGAAATAATAAAATGTTTATGTAAGGATTTGAATGTTCTCTTTATTGGTACCATTGATCGTAATCTGTAGAATGTGTGCTTTTTGATCGGATTGCTAGAACTCAACACTAATCATATGCGAGTATACAAATTCATACTATAATGAATAAGTTTGTGACTGTTTCGACAGTTCAAAGGATAACTAGTCAACAATTAAAGAGATAAGTACTAAGTTAGAATCTCAGTGTGGATGTCAACATTAAGATATAACATGCGCATTTAATTGGTAAGGGCCGAAAAGTACGAAACTCATATCCTGAACTTAACTGACAGTTTGCTTGCCAACTTCTCTAAAGCACTGAAAAATTTTAAAAAATTTCAGAACAACTGTAGTTAAATTTACGAACTGTTAAGAGGTAGTCATAGAGATAATGCATTTATAAAAATACAATCTTCAAATCATCTAAGTGTTTTAGTTAGGGATATGATGAATGCAAGTATGGTGTAATATCACGAAGATTATGATGCCCTTCTGTGTGGTCAATTGTACCTTTCAGTTGCTTAATAGATGCCTGAGTGATTATTTGGTGATGAAATGAAATTGGGGAAAATTAACTTTGTGCATAAGTCTGGTTCAATACTTAACGTTAAGTATCAATGAGACAACTGAAAATCCATATTTCTGATTATTTCCTGGGTTGATTTAGGTAAATAAATTAACCATCAGACAAGTCTTCTAGCATAAATAAAGAATATATTGAAGGAGATGGAAGTGGATTGGTATTGATTAACCTTCTCATCATGTCTTGATGATTTTGTTATGCCTGGCATAGTTCAAAGACATAATCCAAACCTTTACAAATATACATCATGCTTATCAATCATAGAGATTAGTTGCTCAGAGGATGGTTTCGGTTTGACTGCTTTCTCTGAGTTGGATGACAATAAAAGTTCAACAATTAAACCATCCAGCTCAGAGGGCTTAATCAAACTAAAATCCTACCTATCGAATACGTCAGTAGTCATCTCAACTTGGTAGCTTAATGAATAGTGTGTTAACATACGAAGAGACATGTTGTGAGTTCAAATCCCAATATGACCATCAGTGACAGGGTGTAGCAAGTATATCCAGTTAATGAATACCAAAGATAGAAGGAAATGTAAACTTGAGTTGTTTTCCATATTACAGTCTAAAATTACGCGAAAAAGTTTTCATCATCATTTACACTAGAACAAAGTTTTCAAATGATGGATAAAATATCACCCATAGTATATTGTTATATCAACTGATTATTACTCGATATATCGATTGAAGATGGTAAATACTACATAACTGTTCTTCAGTAAACAATATATTTCCTGTTTTTTGGATACTGGAAGAGAGGAACAACGTCGCAAACACAAATTTCGAATAAACATATACCATAGAGTTAATATAAAGTAAGAAAAGAGTTTTAGTACTTAATTATGTTCCTTCAGCTGTTTTAGATTAAACAAAGTCATCAACAACTACTGTAAACTTGTTGAATTACTCATATTGAAGATTTTGTTTATTGTCAAATATACATAATTTTACTAAATAACTGATGATGTATGTACTCCTAGACAGCAAATGCGCTTGATTGAACGTTTTAGACTGAGATACCTTTAGAGCCAGACTCTGGCTTATCATCTAAGTGTACTTGTTACATTTACCTGTTGATATTCACAGTGAAATTTGACTTTCTATTCTACAGCCAACGAATTGTTTATTAAGTTATTGAGTTAAACTAGCCATTTGGTGGGTCATTAAGTGTCAAACCAATTGATTTCAAAATGTTACTTTTGTGAAACGACGAATATAAGTACGTTTTATCTTTAACTGTATTTTGTCTTCGATTTATTAAACAACAGTTAAAAATTAATCAACTAACATAATTAGTGTGTTCATTAATTGATTCATTATGATATTGGCATGTTAATGAAGGTAAAGACAAGGAAACGACATACTTCTTTCATACGCAATGTTTAGTCCTTATATTATGATTAGCCAAAGCTTCTACTGTTTTAAGGGGTTGAATGGAAAGTAACCTTAGAAGATTGGAACGTATTTTGTAAGCAACCTTAATATCAATAAGTGGATAAAGGCCTATGTAGCCTGAACCACGGAGGCAAGAAAATAGCTTTAATTGACTTAATCAACTAGTTATGTATAATAGGTGTTTGTACTTATACTCTTCCGTAACATGTTTAGAAGCGTACTACTAGTTGGGTTCTTAAGAATTTCAATAATCATCTCCATATACAATGTTGCACATATTTTCATTATCCTTCTTTATCTTTTAAAGAAATGAGAGGCAATCATTATACAATACATTCATGATGATGAAAACCGATGTCATGAGATTGATAGAAATGATTGTAAACAGGAATTAAGTTGTAATTTCGCTTCTTATATACTGAGAATTTTTTTACTCTCATCACGTATATGGTATTGAATACAATAAGCATTGATATCTTCTCATTTTACGTTTATTCACTTAGTGTGATACATGATGTATGCGTTCAGCTGTTGTTGTTGTTGTTATTATTGTCGTCGTCATTAAAATTAAGTGGATAAGTAACTATGATTGTAAAACAGTATTCCATCACAAGACAGGATAAATTACATTTTATTTCAAGTGTTATACATAAATGCCCAGAAACCTACAGTTATTTTCTTGAACAATGTTTCATTAATCAATTAATTTATCACTAGATTTAATATTTTCCCATAAACAGCATGGAGTAGAACATGTTTATTGTATGATCATTTGTTATGGTTATATATACATATGTGGTAATATGATATGCAATGTATCAATCCTTTATGATAATTTGAAGGCATCTGAATCTTCCTGTTCTCAATTCCACTAGCCAGCTGAAATTCAACTTTACTTATACTAGTGAACTTCATTTGTATCGAGGCAATTCACTAAGGATGTACACATGGTAACAAAAACTGATCATTTTCAGTTTATATCAAATCAATTGAAAGATTCAAATACCTTCCGATTATATATACATTGCAGTCGTACAAATATGATTGTCCGAATTCAGTAGCTTACTGATGAATGAGGTGTTGTAGGACACAATACGTATTAAACTCGTGTACCGACGTAAACATTAACACTGATACAAAGGTAATAAGTTCCAAACTGGATTCCATTTACCAGTCATAATCCAGTATAAATCATACCATTTTGATAAGTTTACATTAAACAATAAGTATCTTTTGAGAATTAATCCTATGTTCCTTTTACACCGAGAATGTAAACAAGCATTTTCAATATTAACAAAGGTACAAGATATATATCAACTTCATAAATTTTGAATCTGTGTACACTTGAACAGACTTTAACAGAAACACATTGTTTGAGATTATTTTCAACATCCTCAATGTTCAATAATCACTTATTCATTTAGTAGGCGAACTCTAAAGATTAATGAATAATTTTTACTAGAGACTTCATTTCACATTGTTAGAGTTATGAGTATTTGTTTGACGTAAACATTGGGAGTGTAAAGTAGTTCAATATACCAAGTGAATGATATAAATATAGTCGAAGTTAAAACTTGTGAATCATACTCCACTACTCAACACACAGAGACTAAACAAATTGAAAGATATAAATGTAAAAATAGTAGGATGAATTTATATATTCCCATTGAATTGTTGAAGACTGAAGCTGGTCAGTCACTGTTGCTATATGTGCATCCTGAGTGGATTGCCTCAATATAGCGAATATTCCCAAGTATCATTTAATTTGGATTGTGACTGTCAAGTGGAATCCAGGACAGACTGAGTTCGAATCCCACTGTGAACATCAACATTGGGATGCAGGTACATCCAGCCGATGAGTCCCAATTAGGACAAAACGCGCATCCTGGATTCCACTTGCAAGTCACAATCCAAAATAAATGAAATATAAAAATGATACAGATAACCGCAGCTGACAATTAGATTGCTGGGATTCAATGTAGTATTTAACAATGCTGATACGTTGAAAACGAAGCTACAAAATACATGTTTGGATAGATTTCACAATGCTATTCAAGCAAACGATAGA
>CM046064.1:33088374-33115874 GCA_025215515.1 Schistosoma japonicum | reverse complement strand
ATCTCATATTGATGGCTTTTCATAGGAGTTGAAAGTCGTACGTTCAACCTCGTATTAAGTCTTCAGTATGCATTGTTAAAAGGTATTAACTAGAAAGAAGCATTTCAGACTAAATATTCTCTGATATTTAATTTTTATTAGTTAATGTAAGTTAACCATGGAAAATTACTTTAACTATTGAATAGGAGAAAACAATAAACCTCTTTTTTTCTAATAAGTTAATAAGGAGAATAACTGTTTTACATTCATTTAAATCTGTTACTTTATTGAATACGTGAAGAAATAATTGACTGCGTTCGTCACAGATTGATGTTTGTAGGGTACCATTGAAAACTAGGGATCATAGGATGTACACTGCTGAGGAGTCCTTTATTAGAACGAAACAGTTATCCAGTGCTTCTAGGTTTCCAATGATACCTTATCAGTATCAATCTGTGATGAATTCAATTAACTAAATCTTAATCACATGAAGAAAAATTTCAGTAATAGAATGTTCTAGAAATATTCATTTGTGAGGCGGGTTTTCAAGTTAAACCTTTGAAGCAAATATTTTATTCTTATAAATTACATTTTCTGTAATGACTTCATTGTCTACATATTTTTCAACTAAATAGAAAGAAAGTAAACTTCTACAGAATGTTCTATGTTTCTTTTATTACGTCACATCATTATTCTTCACACCTACATAAGATGCTTGTAAATGATTGCTAGACACATGTTATTAAATTTTACAATACTAGACAACTAATTCATTTAAGATTACATTTTTTGTGGATTCAATACAGATCTTTAAAACTTTATATCTTCAAGCCAGTGGAACATAATTGTATAATACACAATCTTATTATCAGGTAATTTGTAATCTATCACTACACTTATCTAGGAATATTTAAGAAATCTGATTCATTTTGAACTTCATTGGAATTAATTGGCTTGAGTTTGCACCTAGATGAGGTAGAGAGTGGATACTATCGAGAATTCACTGATTTATAGTCCTCCAGAGAAAACTCATCTCGGTATATACTTACGCAAGAATTTTCAGTGTATTGTAAGTTACACATTTCTAATCATTTTAGAATAGTATATATTATCAAGTAATGGGTTTGTGGAGACTTATAAGTATATTATTTTAAAGATCATCGAAAAATCAGCGAATGATAAGCGACTCTGTTCGTAGCAGTTTGTGATGCATATCGGTGGTGAATAGCCACTACCTTTCAGAAGACCAAAAAAATAGTGAAAAATTTTCATACAAACTCTTAAACTCTGTAAACTGAGGTGGTTGCGTGGTGACACGTATTAAATTTAGTTGTCTGCATTCGTCACAAATTGACGTTTGTTTAGTACCACAATAGATCATAGAGGGCTGGGCAACTATTTCTTCCTAGTATGAATCTCTTCATTACCGTGCACTCCCAAGTTTTGCAGAAACTCATACCCAGAGCTTTCAATTTAGTGATCACTTAACCTTCTACACAATCGGGCCAGCCGGTGTTCTATAGTAGAATTTCCACTTTTTTCTTGGGAAGATCTACGTTGGTTTGATAATGTGAACACCAAATGCTTTGACCATTAAATTATCGTTGTCAATGAAGACTCCCTTTTTAAATGTAATAAAACTGAAGCGTATGTTAGTTGGTTGAATCTAATGATCAGTGTATATAACTCTTCAAATAAGTTGTTTACCATGTAGTAGATCACTTAGTTTCAACATTGACTATCCAACCAATGGTTCATTATTTCATATCATATAGTTTCATTTTCTTCCTATTCATTTACTAAGTCAAACAGATCAGCTTTGTCTTGTATAAGATAGGCTGTTAAATAAATATTGACTTCAAAGTTTTTCTTTTAAGCACAATAACAAATTCATATAGATGTTGGTTAATTTTAATAGAAACCGTCACAAATAAAATGAATGATTTTCTATTTATGTCTATTAAGCAAAGTTCATGAAACAAGAATAATTATACCTGATTTCATTTAGGTCAAAAGTTCATGAAAAACAGATGAATTATATCGTAATTTACCTAGACAAATGTTATTGAAGTCATATTTCTTCTGAATAATTTTTCGCCTAGACAATGTCTACTTATTCTTTAGTACTATCAACAATATTCATCTAGGTTAGCAACTAAATGTTACTAGTAATGGGAGAAAGAAATAATTACAGTGTTTCTATACAAATACAATATACATAAAAACTGTATCCTAATCTTTATTCTTTGTTTCTTACAAGGGTATAGCAACTTTCTAATGTTATTCAAGATAGTAATTAATAAGTCTTTACTTCCGAATCGTTTCAGTATTTTTCACTTAGTTATATGTTTTTCTAATAAATTTGGATTGTGTTAATGTTCATATTATGACTTAAACCTTTCGATTTAATTGAGAACACATTATTCACTGAACTGGGGACTACAGATAGTCGACTGATGCCATACATTTTGAAAATGTTAGTAGTTATCTGGAATAAGTAAAGCGTTAAAATCTTTAACAATAAGTATTAGGTTAGAGTCTCAATGTGAATACCAACAATGAAATATAATAGGTGTACTAAGCTAACAAGGGGCAGATAGGATTCTTATGATGGCCACTTTGCAACTTTAAGATAATCTACGTTTTATCACCAAAGTACTTGATCGTAAAGTTTCATACTATTATTACCAAAAATAGCTTATAATTAGAGTATATTGGGATCTTCCCGTTGATTTGTCATGGACTGATATTGATCAGTCTCTGTTACTATATGTGTATCCTTAGCGGATTCCCTCAATATAGCGATAGTTTGCAAGTATTGTTTGGATTAGATAGTGGTTCAGTAACCTAGTGGTGAACATGATGGTGTTTGGCAAGAAACAAGCTGAGTCCAAGTCCTGGTGTAAGCATCGACATAGATGCAGGTACATCCAGCTGACAAGTCCTGGATTCCGCTTGCCAGTCAAAATCCAACACAAACAGATTGATTATAGAACGCGAAGAAATTCTAATACTGTCAGATTTTTAAAAGCATAGGATTTAAGTAGATTAAAACATAATGGATGTAATGACACTTTGAATCATTGGATTCCAGTTCTGTAACCCTATGGTAATCATCAGGATAACTGACTAGTTCTAGACAAATCTTTCATCAGAAAATGTGTCCATACTGCTCAATGGTAATACAGTAAGCAGGAGCATCTTCCCATGGTTTCCTAGTTTTTAACTACTCACTAGTAAATTTATTCTGTGACCAGACCCATCTGGAAATCGATCTAATCTACACATTCAATAACCTATCCTGTAAAGGTCAGAATTCAACGAAGCTATCAAAGGGAACGGAATTACATATGAAGAAAACGAAACGTATGAAGATAATTTATCTCAAACAACATCACTAAATGTGCAGCTGGTAAAATATTTCAAAGCTAGTTACTGTTACTAAGTATCTTCACCAAATACACATTCTAAAGCAAAAATGAAAGCTTTGTAATCAAACGATGTAGCTTTTTTAAATATGGAAGACGATCTTTATCTCAGGTGGATAATATTGGTGTTATGTTCCCTGAACTAAGTGGTTCGTTTAGATTTTTCGTTATTGTTCTGGTGAATACAAACACGACTAACTTCGTGTAAAATTGAGCATTTTGGTTATTCCACTTGCATTAAATAAAATTGCCATAATGGCGTCGCTTATGACTAATTTTCGTATCGTGTTTCATTATCTTGATTTGTCTTCATATCTCTGATTAATGTTTTGTCCAGCTGACTTCTGATCATATGGGTGACTGACGTTCTTCACATGCACTGATAGATTGGAACTAGGTTAGTATTCTAATTTATCAATGACTCATCTAAATGCCATGCTACGAAAATACTTAATCATTCTTAAACTTCTATCGATTTAGTATCTCTACATTTTCTCAGTCACATTCATGTTCATAGTTATCCATGTGCAATGAAGACAATAAAACTCATAAGAACAATCAATCATGAATAACACAGCCAAGATAAATTATTCTTATACTTTGGAAGATCTCAACTCCTCATTGAAGTGATCCTTGATAATACTGTCCAAAACAAAAATGAATGCTTCACAAATAAACTATCTAGATCAAAGGAGTCTCAAGAACACCCATGTTATCTAGCTTAGATAACATAAAATCACATCGCCTAAAGTAAATATTGATATTGATGAAAAATCAATGAACATATTAGTAGTATGTATATGCAATTATAAGCTAAAGCAATCATTACAGATCTGTTTCCCTTGATGAAAAGAAATTTATTTAGGAGAACATTTTGCGATCATTTAGATTCCCCGGATAACATTAGTAAATTATTATTATTATTATTATTATTATTATTATTATTATTATTATTATTAAGATATACGATTACTGGAAAGAATTTTCCTTAGTAGTCATTGATCAAACCGATATTTTTTGATCAAGTAAAAATAATATCGTAATTCCATTTGAACTATGAACATTGGGATGCGGGTACACCCAGCCGATGAGTCCCAAATAGGACGAAACGCGTGTCCTGGATTCCAATTACCAGTCATAATCCAAGTTAAGTTTTACTTATGAAAACAAAGTTTTTCTCACAACTATGTTATGCATGTGACTAGGTTAGATGTTGTGATAATTTCTGTGCTACAAGAAATATGCATATACATGCCTAATCTTTTTCTGAAATCTGACTATAAAAATTTAATTGATCAAATACATCAGTGAAGTAATTTTGTGTTCAATTTCAGGTAACAGTAACAATTATAATAGTATTGTTAATAGTAGTAGCGTGGTAATCGACGTCATTGTCGTCGTCGTATTATTATTATAATTTTTAGTATTAGTATTAGTATTAGTATTAGTAGTAGTAGTAGTAGTAGTAGTAGTAGTAGTAGCAGTAGTAGTAGTAGTAGTAGTAGTAGTAGTAGTAGTAGTAGTAGTAGTAGAAGTAGTAGTAGTAAAAGTAGTAGTAGTAGTAGTAGTAGTAGTAGTAGTAGTAGTAGTAGTAGTAGTAGTAGTAGTAGTAGTAGTAGTAGTAGTAGTAGTAGTAGTAGTAGTAGTAGTAGTAGTAGTAGTAGTAGTAGTAGTAGTAGTAGTAGTAGTAGTAGTAGTAGTAGTAGTAGTAGTAGTAGTAGTAGTAGTAGTAGTAGTAGTAGTAGTAGCAAAACTGGGAAGAGTAACAATTAATATTTATTAGCAGTTACTATAGAGTGTTTCGGTAAACGTTAAATTTGAGGTATCAATTCATGGACTGATTGTAGCTGATAAACAATGAAAGACAATTAACAATATAAAACTTTTTATTCAAGCTGAATAGAGACGGATGTGATGTTTGTCAAGCCCTTTATTATATAGATGGAAATCTAGTGATAAATTTTTAGTGTGGCCACTAATCTATATAGTTAAACAAAGTGCGCATTATACTTTAGTGGAAGATGGTCAGTCAGTATTTCATGATCTATAGGGTACTGATGTTATCTGACGGATTCAATTCTAAGTCATCCATTTTCACGGTCTGAGTCTGTTGCTGGAGTCTTCAGGTTTCGTTGCGAATAACCGACTGATAGATTACTAGATAGGTTGGAATCCAACGGTTGGTCTATCTAACCTTAGTTAATTTGAAATATGATGCACAACCTCATAGATTGCCATCGGTAGGCAACTGACTGGCACCCAATGGTCGAATCCCAAGAATCACCTCAGTCTTTTATGGTTTGAATACCTTAGTAAGAATGGTCTCAGAATGTTAAAGTGGGAGCTAACCCTCCAAAAAGCATTAGTTCCAAGGTCACTCTTCTACCATTTAATACTGACTATCCCTAAAACAACGTCTATCACAATATAATTAACTTGATGTTACAGATTTTTGTAGTAAGATTGAACTTGTTTTTAACATGAACAGTGAGAAGATACAAGCACCCATTCAATATCTCAATGAATAACGCATGTGGCACGAATGAACTGAGTTGAATTAGCAATATATGCATCAACAATAATGTGAAAATGCATCCATTTGACAATTCCTACATAAAACTAACGTGGAACCTAGATTACACTTCTAGGCAAAATTCAACCCTTGGTAAATATAATCAGATTACACTAGAGAACATCATACATGGTATCTTCTATATAAAATAAAATATATAAGAATCAACCACAAGTAAGTCATATGAGTGATCATTGTAAACATGACAACTAATTTCACATATTTCATACATTCATTGAATGAAAACAGATTTGCAACTTGTATATATATATATATATATATATATATATATATATATATATATATATATATGCTTAAGAGATCGTATTGAAGATATTCGATTCCATACTCAGCATAGACTTTTCATTCTTATCCCTTTGAAGGCTAAATAATATCGAGGCATACTTACAGCAGTTAGGAAATATTTGGTTTTCGTTAAATGTTGTGTGTCACTCGATCACCTATTAATGTAGTACATCAATTGACTAGCAGAGAAAGCAGTAGCTGAGATTGACTGACACAATGATATATCGGATATTATTATTATTCACAAAAGTTAACTTTACTTGACTTCATGAAATCGCGATAATTTTACTAGTAGGCCTTTGAATAGTAACTGTACTGTTTACTGTGTTGATACTTAGATTTGCAATAAACATACTCAGTCTTTGTCTCAATCTTTTCTCGACAACAACACATTTTACTGTATCAAAATAAAAGTTGGGAATTTTGTTTTTCTCTTTACTCGATTATTTATTACATCCATTGACCATGATGACCTTGAGGATTTTAGTCTGAATAAACAATCACAGTGTTTTTCGAATAATGACACCTTGTGAAGGTTACTAGTAGAAGTAATCAGAATACATCAGATAAATAGTTAGGTATATTGAGAAGTGAATTCACTGATCATAGATTTATTCTCGCTTCAAATTAAATGTTATTTCATAAATATATGAATTTTATGGTAGTGAATAGAGACAATGAAGATGTCGTCGTAATGCATAATGCACAGATAATATGAACGACACATATAAACGAACAATAATGCTTTCAATTTGATCTTCATTAGGCTTTACTCTAATATACAATAATATTTACGATTGATTTAATGTGGGTTATATGGAAATTAGTATTAAGTTTGGCTGATTAAATTCATTATAGATAGATGTTAGAAGGATTCCATTGAAAACCAGAGAGCATATAACAGCATTAGAGGACTTTTCAGTAGTATGAACCCTGCCAATATCAATCTGTGATGAATCCATTCAACTAAAGTTAATATCACTCTCCACAGAAACTCATTAATTCAGTCGTACTAATCAGCCTACTAGTGACTAACTTCAAGATGTTCCTGAAGTTCTAGTGAGAAGTTGTGAGTGATTGAGTTCAGATTTCTCAAGATTTAGATGGTCATCACCGGTGACAATCGGTGATCATCACGCTATATCACAAACTGATGATAGTGGGAATTCTACCATTAGGTCTCGGTCTAGTGGTGCAGAAAGTTAGGCGTTAGCCAATCTGAAGCCTTCTGAGGCGGAATCTAGGCTAATCACTGCTGATTAGTCCCACACTAAAACGAAAAAGTTATTCAGTGCTCTCTGGTTATCACTAGTACCCTGCCAACATCGATGTATAACTAATTTAACCAACGAAACTTAATATTCGTCTCTACAAAACAACCTCAGTTCAATTTCACTCTAAACCTTAGAAACATGATACATTGTATAGTAGAATAAGTTAAAAGCTACTACCATTATCATCATAGTCTAACGATTTCACTGTATGACAATTTCCAATAAACTGACAAAATAAATAATGTTCAAAATGTAGAATGTTTATTTAAATGTGAACATATAGTCGTTACAATAAAATATTTTTTATCAATGTGAATATATTTTTTTTTCAGTTGTTTGTATCCATCACCAAGACTAAACAGCTGTTTAATGTTCCCTGGTTTTCAATTGTACCCAATCTGGTGATGAATGAAAGTAATTGAACCTAATATCAGTCTTTATAAAAACTACTACAATTCAAATATTATTTTTTTCTTAGATTAATATACTTTCATGTCGTATATAGTGTCTACATATTTTAGATTATAAATTGATAAGAAGTTGTCAAAAGTAGGATGGTAGATTCATTTAGTTTACAATTAGGTTGATATACAAGTGGATACATTTTGTAATGTATAACTAGATTTCATGCTATGGATTTATCTTAGTTAGACACTTAGTGAAAACTAGAAAGCATTAGAAAGATGTTTCATTGTAATATAAGATTTCTCAGGAGTGTATATACAGTTCCACGTTGGTGCTCAAATCTAGAATGCTCAGGTTTAGCAGTGTATGAGTACCCTTTAAACAAACAAATCATCATTCAGTAGTCAGTTGTCGATATTTCCCGGCCTAATTTATTGTCATATGAATGAAGCTAACCTACTCAAGAGCGGGGTGAACTCTACGAGTCACATTTTCTCACTCGGATTAAACAATTATCCAGTACCTGATGGTTTTTAATGATTGTCTAATCCTGATTAATGGATGATGTCAAATTCAAGAATCTATAAATCACCCTGTCACAATTAATGTCAGATCACTAGTCACTAACTTCAGGATGCAATGCTTAGAATTCAAGTGGGATGCGACCAAGAAGCTCAACTATATCGGATGTGAGTCAGTTGCCTACCTATGGCAATCGCTGAGGTAGTGAAAATATAACGCTAACTGACGAGCTAGAAATATCGACTGTTTGATGTAAGGCGGTTAATTGGTCCTTTAAGGAAATGACCGCTGTAGAGCCTGGAGTCCCTTCTCCTGATTTACTGTATATAGTTGTTGGTGTGCATTTTGACGGGTGCTATACTGTGATGAAACAGCTGCTTTAAGTGGTATACCATACAAATAAGGTAGTCTATGTCCTCTAGGTCTCAGCTTGGTATCTGTAGCATAGTCGAATAATTTATTTTCTATATATTTAGCTACTTTGTAACACCTCTTTATAGTTTTTCAATAGTATCCTTTCTGAACTATCAACTATAGAACCTTATGCGGCATGTAGAATAAATTTAAACCTAGTAATATACGTCACTTTGCTCATTATAACTACAATTGAGCCCTTAGTGGATCGAAAACTACTATGTTTTCATTATGCTGTCAATTGTAGTTCCTATACCCATTTTATCAGTGTTTATTCGTGGAAAGTGGAACTTTAGTTAAAAACAAAAGCCAATTGACCTCAGATCGATTCAACTTATAATCTGGTATATTAAGAAAACATAAATGCCACCAATACATTCACATAACCTTTCTTTAAAGAATGACTTCAAGCAAGCCCCCTTAATCTTTTCATACTCCTGTTTGAACAAGTATTACAGAATTATTAAATTTAATTTTATGTACAATGCCTAGCTATTAAGTGATTTATATGAAATTAGAAAACGTCAGTTTTAGCTTAGATACATGGTCTTTTCTGATTGAAATCTACGATTTTTCAGTCAAGGAGGAAATTTACACAGTCGGATAGTGCTAAATAATTAATAGGAATAACAACATACAGTCAAAAATTGTTGTAAAATCTTAATTCCAGTTAATCTTTACTTTTCATCTTCCTAATAACTGAGGAGTGCAATCACGTACTATTGAAGAAACACTGTTGCTAGCGTCCACCACTTAATAAGATCAGTTGACAACATAAGTATCATGGTTCAAATTATCCCATCATTATAAGATAATTAGAAATGTTGAATTGAGGTGGTTTTATGGAGATAGGTATTAAGTTTAGTTGTTTTTATTCGTCACAGATTGATGTTCATCTGGTACCACTGAAAACCAAGGGGCACTGGACAGCTGTTTCGTTCTAAAATAAAAGACACCTCTGTGGCAGTGAATCCCCCCCCCCTGATTACCTCCCTACCAAGGAATCAAACTCGGTGCCTTCAGATTTTATGTCAAACTGTTAACCATCCATACCACTTAGCCAACCAGTATCGACTGGTTGAATCCTAAATTCCATCAGTTTTTGATATAACACGAGAATCATCCATTGTCAGTAGTGATAAGTGCCTCACATCCGACAGGTCCAAATTTCACTAACATTAATCTGTGACAAATACAAACAGCTAAACCTAATGCATATATGTAAGTCAAGCACATAAATAAAACTGTTGCGCATATAAAGTATCAATGGAATGAGTAAAATCATTGTGCCTTATGTAAAGAACACAAATCTGACAGGTGAACGTAACAAAAATCTACTCTGTTTAGACAGTTTTTACGTGACACCTAAACATTAACACCAACGGGTATACATTAGTTATTATAACTTATCCATATATACTAAATGACTAATTACGATATTACACTGAGTATATACGTATAAATAATGGTATTATTAGCGTCTTTCAACATTCTAAGCATGTTTACGTTTAAGGAATTGTTAACAAAAAAACAAATGCAGTCAATTAATCCTTTAACACAAATGTCGGACATCGTAGAAGTGGAGTGACGAACAGCAACCTCAGTCACTGTCTTAAAATAACCATATCCCACATCTGCCATACAACATCCGAGTCATCTTTGACGATGAGATACATCCAGTCATAAGTTGCACATAATCCTACTTGAATCGCTGTATTAAGCGATAAACTGATGCTAACTAAGTTATGCATAAACCAGTAAGCATTTGATCCACTAGTCTCCAGATTCATAACCTTCACTCCGCTCATTTTGTTTTGGTACGTGGTATATCAGCTAATCGTATCACATTCAATCCACTGTTAGACAAGGGAAGGCCAGTCACACAGAAACAGAAGGTGGGACGTATATGTTAACCATATGGTCGACTTCATGCACCTGTTAAGAGTGCACATGTACAGAGTTCAACATAAAGTCTAACAGATTTAGAACATTCTCTAGGATGCCACTCCCAACAAATAAACCTTAAGATCCAGGCAAAGTGTATACAAATCAGATGAATTAAATGATTTTAAAGATCTGGACATTACATCAGCTCCACTAAAGACCATAATTAAACCTTGACGACTCATAGCCAATGCACTTTGTGGCATACTGTATTTTCCAAAAGCATTACAGTGGTTATTGTTTGGTTAGAGATGAACATCCCATCAGACCTGCTCCATAGCCCTTTCACTAACACTATATACTTCACAACATAAAGGAAATCTACATCATAGGACAAGCATAGATTTATCTATTATTCATGTTCATCAAAAATTGTATCAAATCAATAATTTCTCACTAGCATATTGTGGTCCGAAATTTCAACATGCTCCTTATCACTGTTAGATCAAGTTTGAAGATATTTTTATTATCAACTGATGTTAGTTAACAGATCATTAAGGACCAGATAGAATTAAAAGTCAATTGCTTCTAAATCCTGGAGTTAATCTTTCCTTAAAGCGTAAAGTATGTTACATGTTCTAATGTAATCAATAAGAAACCCTAGATCTTGTTGCAGTTGACACTCGTCACTAAAGCGTACTTTAATTTGAAGCGACCGGTACTTTCAGTGAGATTTGAGCCTAGGTCATCTGGATGTCAGACTCCAATCTAGACAGTGGTATATGGCCTGTAGGAATGAAATATTCACACTGACTGATCAATCCTCTCAAGATTACACGTACACCTTATCGACGACTATCAACTGCAATGAAAACGATGTCAAGTAGAGTTTACTGTAGATCACCTGCTACCACACTACATCAAAACATTACATTTAATCAACATATTCAATATTAATCGATAACATTCTATCGACAGCAAGGATTGAACATGCTTGATATTATGTAATACTCAATGATAAGTCAACCGAAATGTGGACCATTTTATATCCGTGATTCAAACATATATTTCTCGTTATACAGCTTGGAGACAGCAGTAATTAACAATCAGTGAGTCCTGTTAGTATGATTACTTTATTAATAATATAATAATAATAATAATAATGGCTATTATTATTATTACTATTGTTAATTAGCCCATTTATTGTTGACTTAATAGAAATAATTTGAACAGATTATCAGGTCATGAATAATAACCATAATATTGTTGAAAATAAATTTTCTGTAACATTGTTACAAACCTTTTGAATGGACATCAAAGTCAGTAGTATGAAGCAATTTAAACGTACACGATGATGCAAAGATATGAATAAATTTTATAGTTGATATCATGGAGAGACTTTAATGAAACAACCGCTAAAAATTACGAAGTTCTAGTATGAAAATAATCAGTAGTATGTATTTATATTCCTTCTATACTTACTTACTTACGCCCGTTACCCGTCACAGAGGAGTATAGGCCGCTCACTAGCATCCCCTATTCAACTATGTTCTGAGCATTCCCTTCCAGCTGTTTCCAGTTGCTGTTCATCCTTTTGATATCTGCTTCCAATCCTCGACGCAGTATGTTCTTTGGTCTTCCTCTTTTCCGTTTCTCAACAGGATTTTAGGTTAATGCTTATCTCGTGATGCAGTCAGATGATTTCCGCAATGTATGTCCAATCCATTTCCAACGTGTTTTCCTGATTTCCTCTTCGGCTGGAAGTTGGTTTGTCCTTTCCCATAGTAGACTGTTGTTGGTTTCCGGCCCACGGATATTCAGTCTCTTGCGTAAACAGTTGTTTATAAATACTTATACCCTTCTGAGGATGTTTGAAATAGTGTTAAACGTTTCGGCTCCATACAGCAGAACTGTCTTGACATTTGAATTGAAGAGTCTGACTTCGAGGTTAGTCGATAGTTGTTTTAAGTCCCATATGTTCTTCGGCTGTAGGAATGCTGCCCTTGATTTGCCAATCCTTGCCTTTACATCTGCATCGGATCCTCTGTGTTGATCGACGATGCTTCCAGGTACGCGAAAGTATCCACTTCTTCCAGAGTTTCACGGTCAAGTTCGATTGGGTCGGTGCTCTCTGTGTTGAATTTGAGGATCTTGCTCTTTCCCTTGTGTATGTTCAGGCCTATTGATTCTTAGATTGCTGCTACGCTGGTTGTCTTCACTTGCAGTTGTTGGTGAGTATATGATAAAAGAGCTAGAACATCCGCGAAGTCCAAATTACCGAGTTGCATTCTACTTGCCCACTGAATCCCGTGCTTCCCCTCAGATGTGGAAGTTTTTATGATCCAGTCAACTACTAGATGGAAGAGAAAAAGCGAGAGTAGGCAGCCTTATTTGACGCCGGTCCTCACTGGGAATGCGTCTGTCAGCTGTCCTCCATGCACAATTTCGCACTGTAGTCCATCGTAAGAATTTCGGAGAATATTAACGAGTTTCTCTAGTACGCCGACTCCTTCTAGAGGTAGATCTCTAAACTTTATTGCACCTTAGAATGCTGCTAACCTTGAAACCATTAAGTTGACATTTATTCTTAAAATTAATTGTTCCTCGATTTTGAGTTTTCAGCATTCATTTCTACTAGTGATTAACTTCTTCTTCTGATATACTCGAACTTCATTGGTGGTAAATTTACACTAGAACTTTGAGACTTATTTCTAGAAATTAGTCATTAGCGGGGATACAACAATTACTGACTGCTGAAAAAATATTAAACAGTCTATAATAGCACCGCGTGTACTAAAAAACGATAATAAAATTGGTTTAATTTATTGCATTCATGTAGACATTTTAAAGTAAATCTACCCGCATAAACCCTACTTTGTTATATTATTAGAATAAAGATGAAAGGATTGCATCACTCATGTGACTGAAGTGTTAACTTGTGTTTTAAAAGCAATGAACATTCACTTTCTTTGATCAACTATTAAATTGCTAGGTCGGATTGAAAATTGCGGCCTATCAGACATTTGAGTACTGACCAACTTAATGTTTGCCTAATTCTTACTCCTGATTAGATTCCATCAATCATGTTAGATTTTTGGTCATCTATCTAGGTGAATCGACATCACATACATTAAATTTTATGTAAAGGTAACTGTAGGCGATCAACAGCCAATCATGGATTTGAATTTTATCTTAAACGACCCTCGTCAGTAAAACATACCTGAAATATTGACGGAATTGCTGTTTCGCATAAGATATCAGCCCACGTCATCTAGCTGTACAATCAAAGACGTTGCCATTGAGTAAATTTGGTGAGACCGAGACATTAGTATTTATTGGTCAGTGAGTAGTTATACAGGTTTGAACCTCATAAGGAATATTGCTTCCATCTAGACCTCATCAGGTACATCTTATTGACAAATGTTATCTGATACGTAGTGTGCATTAAAATAAATTTTTTATGTATTATTTAAAATAGATTGTGACTGGCAATTGGAGTTCAGGCCAGGCGTTTCGTCCTATTTTGTACTCGTCGGCTGGATGTACCTCCATCCCAATCTTGATGTTCACAGTGGGTTTCGAATCCAGTCTGTTTCGTGTCAAAGGTCAC
This sequence comes from Schistosoma japonicum, assembly GCA_025215515.1. Taxonomy (NCBI): domain Eukaryota; kingdom Metazoa; phylum Platyhelminthes; class Trematoda; order Strigeidida; family Schistosomatidae; genus Schistosoma; species Schistosoma japonicum. The sequence goes on along the minus strand of CM046064.1, from coordinate 33,101,480 downwards.
CACTTTCGCCGCTAGACTACTGAGCCCAGGCAGTCACACTTGTGCTATGGGCACATTGGTATTAGGGTGAATTTGTAAATTCCCACTGATTCGTTATAGACTGAAGCTGACCAGTCTCTGTTGCTCCAACTGTGAAAATCAATATTAGGAAGCAGGTACATCCAGCCGACGAGTCCCAAATAGGACGAGACGCACGTTCTGGATTCAACTTGCCAGTCACAATCTAACTTAAATAATACTTGTGAATAATCACTATATCGAGGTAATCCGCTCAGGATGCACATTTAGCAACAGAGACTGATCAGCTTCAGTCTATAACAACTCAATGGGAATAAACAAATTCATCCTAAGTTTTCTATGTCTTATCTACAGCCAAGAAACTTCATTTATTGTGGTGGAAACAACTGTATTAGGCTATTCCGTCGTAACTCAAATAACTTCAATGAAGTTTTAGTTATTATTTCAACATATGAATTATTTTGCATAGAGTAAATCATTTTTACACAAACGTTTATTGATCAAACTAAATTTGTTTAGGCTCATTAGCATTTTTGTCACAAATGGTGACTTTTATATTGAACAACTATTACGTATATAACTTGAACTCACTAATCAAAGCGCAAAGAAAGAAATCACAAGTTAGGTAGGGATTCAGTAGTAGTAGTAGTAGTAGTAGTAGGAGTAGTAGTAGTAGAAGTAGTAGTAGTAGAACATGGGTGAAAAAATGACCTTTCTATCTCACTTAATGCAACTCCAGCCATTTGAAATATATTGTTTAGTGGTAATAACTGAATTACACTTCATCTGTTTAAAATAAGTGATTCTAGTGAGTAGAGGGTTATAAGTATTTTATACAGGATGAGTAAAATCCGTTTACGATATGTGTAATCAATCCAAGTTTTCAAATTGCTATTATAACAGGTATTATGTATACTTTGATCCTGTTAAGATCTAAACTTTGTTGACTTATTTGCATGAATTTATTATGATATACATTGTTAATTTAAGAGTAGGTAGTAATTGTGTAAAAGTGATCAATTTACATGTAATCAGCTTCTTGATGAAATAAATGATACAGTATGTATCACCAGCTTTGCCTGGAGTCCTTCTCGGATTATTACCAGTCTTAAACCCAGATAATGGAGGTAGGCTAGGCATAGGGTTAACAACTCTGTTCCTCAGAAAATAATTTTGATTTTAAAGACGCTAACTAGAATAGGCTATTTAGACTCAGTACTGGGAGTTGAAAGGATTTCATATCGATGAGTAATGACACCTCATGGTGAAAGACGTTATGCATATAACTGTAATTGATAGATATTTGACTTATGTCGAAGCTTTGGAATGCGAAATGCCTAAAATCCTGAAGTTTCTCAGTATGAACTGACTTCAGTTAGGCAACTGTTAAAAGCCAAGAAGCCTTGGACAGTTATATTGTTCTCTTGTGAAACTCCTTACATGAATCCATATACTATTATATTAGATTCTGGGCTGAAGATTTTTTACTTACCTTTGTGAATGATTATTGACATATTTAAAGTGGTAAAATGTAAAAGGACAAGTTAGACGACATTGGTTATCATCTATGGAATAGAACAATATGATAAAGACCTTCAATAACTAGCAGGTCATAATATGACATTGTGTAGATGATTATCTATGATAACACAGCGGTGTAATTATTGAACCACGTCCACGATTAAGTTCAAACATTAAACCTAGTACTAAAAGTCTAAATTTACCGTGATCATTCCTTGAGATGAACATCTCGAGTTTTGATCTTATGTGGGTTGTCACTAATTTAAAGTATTGAGGATTTTTATAAAGGACGATTCAAGAAAAATAAATAACTTCCCAAACAGGTTTTCAGAAAGCATTCAATTAATAAATGCCTGTTACTCCATATGGAGCATAGGCCGCCGACCAGAATTCTCCAACCAACTCTGCCTTGATCATTCCTTTCTAGCCCTTCCCAAGAGCTCTTCAGTCTCTTCATGTCTGTCTCCGATTCCCGACACAGCTTATTCATGGGTCTCCACCTTTTCCTTTGACATTTAGGGTTCCATGCTAATGCTTGCCTTGTGATACAATTTGGTGATTTCCTCAGTGCCTGCCCTTTCCACCACCATCGTCTTTTCTTAATTTCTTCCTCGGTTGGAAGTCAATTTGTTGTCTGCAATAAGAGGTTGATGGTATCCGGCCAACGGATCCGAAGTATCCAAAGCAGACAATTGTTTATAAATACTGGTTAGTGTTTTTCTTAGCAAGGTTGTTGTTTTACGGGATGGGGTTGCTAACGCTATGACCAACCCTCCTCCTTTATCCGGGCTTGGGACCGGCAGTAACCTTAGAGGGGCTCCAGGTGAAGTTTTCCAGAAGACTACGTCATTTATTTTCAGTTCATGTTAATTAATCATTTTATATCTATTATTATCATGTACCCATCGTACTAACCTCTCTCTAGATCCACGAACTGTCTTCAGATTATTGTCCATTCAACAATAATAACTAATTAACTAACTATGTATGTGTTCCCTCACTTCTTAGTCACTATTATCATTCTTTTGCATAAATACTATTCTTATTATTGGTCTGTTGTGTGGTCAGGTTTAGTGTGTATAAATGCACATGCATAAAATATAGTATGACTGATTAGTTATTAGTTCATTTAACTTGTGTTCTTCGATCTGGCTTGAGAACTAAGGATCACAGGCAGATGTATAGGCATAGGACAACGACTTTGGTACCTGGGTTCTGATGCATCACTTCTTATCAAGGTTATAACTATCTCCCCACACCGTAATCGACCGTAGTTCACGTCATATCAAAGATGAAACTTCATTCCCTATAAAGAATGCTTTTAGATTCTTATCTGTTACTTTCGACGTATACTTTTTAAACTTCTACACATATAACGATAATATTTCCCGCTGAATGTCTTCATTTATAGTTGTCTGTTATAACACCACACAACATAATTGATTAATAATTAATTCTGTCACAAATATTTCTAATTACATGATATTCGATACTGAGGATAGTTTTCAACATCAACAATAAGCAAATGCAAATCCTTAGATGCATAACTTCATACCGGTTGAACTGATTATTGGTTATTAGAATTATTCAATAGGATTTGAAGAGATGAGCAACGGTTTTGAGTCCCATATGAAATGTAGGCATATGTAGATAATGAGTCTTATATATACAACTTATTACTGGATTCCATAGGTATTCATACTGGAACATTACTAATAACCGTTAATGTTGTCAGTAGCCATAGAAATTCATTGTAACCCCGTTTGTGTGTTACCCTGTTTTCAATAAAACTTGGTGATTGTTGGAAATGAGTCATTATTTAATGCTACCAAATGCCAATTTACACTGCGATAAACAATTTTAGTTCATTTCATCTAATAAAGACTGTTCAGTGAACGCATTTGAGAAAAAAGACTTAACGTTTCACGAATGTGAATTTGATATGATGAATTGATTCAAGTTAGATAAACCACTGAAATCAGGATATATTGGACAGCATTTTCGATGTAGTACAAGAGTCTTCAGTAGTGCATTCTTTGTGTTCCCATTTAAGATAGAATCCAAGAACTATATGGTTCTGTGTTTACGTTTAACCTTTCTACCAATAGTTTAAATACTTAACTTCAGTTACTTCATGTTATATTTTTCAATATCATCCATTGTCAGGACTATATAACTTTCACACGTCTAATATGAATAAAGTTAAATGGTTATACTCAACAGTCTCCACAATGCTCAGTCATCTTATAAATAGTTATTAATCAAAGATAAACAAAAGAAGCAATGTCAATAAGAAGAGAAGATTTCGATTATTTCGTTTACTAAAGTCTTACAATCGAATTCACAGTTAACACAATACTCTCATTATGAAATAAAGATGTATTATATCATAATCATAGGTATAATATATTAACAGAGGTGTTCAAGTGCGAAACTTTATATTCATAAATTAATTGATAAATACCAATTATCATAAAATATAAATTCCAGGTTTCTTGTCAGTTGATTTGTATCCGACTTGGTATTTACAAAGTTCAACATGATAAGTATCACTTCATGCTAATTGATTGAAGATTGGTTACCAATATCATATTTTTCATGGACATTGTTCAGAATAAGATGAATTCATTTTATTTCGATGGTTTCGAATTAGTTGCATACAGCCTAGAATAAGATTTACAAAAATGACATTTAAAATAAAGTTTAACATACTCATCAGAATGTTTGAACCTGGTTGAAATCAAAATAGCATAAACATGTTGGAAATGTGGACAAAATTAATACGTTGGATAAGATCTCGGAAATATGTATCTAACGTAAACGTAAGTACGAGAAAACAAAGTGGTGATCAGAGTCTAGGTGATTACACAATAAGGCAGCAATTGAGATTGATATGAATTAAGTTCAGTTATTAAACTTAAGATGTGACGTGATGACCGTAGGAAACCAACTTAATGGTCTAACGGTAAAGTATTCGTCACTGAGCGAGAAGGTGCTGGGTTCGATTCCCGATCGGTTCGTGAATGTGTACTGCTGAAGAGTCCATGCTAGAATGAAACAGCTTTCCAACCCATCTAGGTGATCGATGGTTGGCTAATTCAGACCACTTCGTTATGTCGAAATTAACAATCAACTATCTACATAACACCCAATTATAATTAAATAAGTTAGATTTAACAATCTAAAAATGGTAATGTAACTGAAAAAGTTAAAACTGATCTGAAACAAAAATATATTGACGCAATAAATCGAATTTGGAGAAATAATAAGAATGATTATGTAATGACATAAAAGTTAAGTTACCAAGGTAAATTAGGGTTATAACTGTTTCTTTTTGGACACACAGTTATAGTTTCAGACGCTTAGTAGCGATTGATTCAGCATATTTTAGACGATTTGAAGTTGTCTGTCTGTTGAACACTTTAAAGGATTCAGTGATACTAATCTAGTGTCGTGTGTAAATCAGATGTTTGATGTTAGCGCTATTAGATGTTTTCAATCATGGATTTTTAGGAACATGTTCATTAAACATAGGTAGACCTTTATTTTGTTCAGCAAATGTAACTGCTTTTCCAGGTACATGTAAATTTATACAATCAATCAGCGGTAACATAAGAAGGATACCTGTTGATTTTTGATTGCTTCAACGAATATGTTGTTATGTACGATATAACCAATTTTGTAGCATAATAAGTCCATGTTAGTGATGAGTTAAGTTTTCTTTTGATTGTTTTTACAATGTCATCACCTTTAAAATCGAGTTGGACAAAAAGAGGCTTTTTCGGACTGTGGTTTCGTTCGATTTGTCAGTCTTATGTTCACTGTATTTGTCAATGAATTTTTCTGGATAGCCATTCTGTTTTAGATACTATTTGATGTTAGTAAGTTCTGATTCTATTCTATCTAAAGTATATATCTTTTTAGATCTGAGAAAGAATGTTTTTACCAATACTATCTTGCAATGAATTAAGTAGAAGCTGTTACATGTTGACAACAATCCATTCCATATCGTTTTTCCGTATATCAATCTCTGCACTAAAACATCTTTTCAGCGTTTCTTGGCACCTTATTCTGCTCAAATATTTGTTCTTGCTCTGTTGAAAATATCATATTTTTCTAGTCTTTAATACTTACGGGATATTATCGATTAAGTTTCAAATTGCTCCATATAAAACTCAAAGATAATGTCACAGAATATGATCCAGGTTACAATCACATAAACAGTATCAATCTTCACAAAACTTTAAGTACATCTTAATGATGAGTGTTGACATGCGAGAAACTACACCCAGTCGTAATATCTCAAGTTGTGAAGATGGATAGCGTATGCTCAAATCTTTTAGTAAGAATCAGTCCTTTAAAGTTTTCAGTCAAACCATTGCTATTCAATGAAGACCAACTAACACTATTCCCCTCACACTAAAACTTTACCTCCCATGTACGTTAATCAATAAACCCTTTTCTTTTTCCTTATTCTTAGATATCCCTTGCTTCTTAATACTTTGTTCATTTTTATTTATATCAATTCTAAAATCAATTTCCATAAATTATGACTAAAGTTAAATTGTAGTTGGCAAGTAGAACCTAGGAAACATGTTTCGTGCTACCCACTGCTCGTCAGTATTTATGTTAATACCAAAGCTCAAACTCAATTTATTCTTACCAAATATCACTTTGTATACATAATTGATGCAAACAAACTAATGCAACGAGTATATGTGTGTATTATTTAAAAGCTTCCGATTACTGTAGTTCAGTGTTGCCGTACGTGTATTTCGATCGCAGTAACTCATCATAATAGTTGTTTATGAGTACGATTATTGAGATGGTAAGATCAATTTTAATCAATACTTTCTACAAATTCACTATGTCTAATCTTTAATTAAACTGAAGAGCACAATATGTATAGATCAGATTGAATATTGAATTAGAATTGAGAACAAAAATAGACAGATACAACGCAGAACTTCGTACGTACGTACATCAGTTCAGGTTGCCATACCACATCAGCACAGAGATGCAACTGTCAGTTCAAATCCAAGAGTGATAGCGATAGTAGAAGTATTAGCAGTAATGCAGAAGATTAGGGAGCGAAGATATGATTCGAAAAGTATAATTCAGTGAGATAAATTTGAAAGGAGAAAGATAAAGAATTCAGAAGGTTACATTTTGAGAGAACACAAAGAGTGGATGCACCTGCGCCATTGCGAACGATTCTGAGCCATGTCGTTCAAGGTCTCTAACCATTGGTGACTTTCGTCTCGCGGACCCCAACCTCGCAGCCTACATCTACCAACACGACTCAGTACACTTGTCAGTGACTTCATCGATTTCTGCCATGTTTTGGTTTGGCCGTCTCTAGCTTTCTTCCAACCTATTCCTACGCCGTAAAACATAGCTCGTCGAGGCAGTCGGTAGTTAGACATGCGTAACACATGTCCCAACCACCTCAACTGATGAAGTTTCAATACCTCATCTATTGATTTGCCATCCTTTCCTAGAACCCGTTTCCTAAGGACAGCACTGCTCACTCGGTTGTCTCACAATACACGAGCAATGCTTCGGAGACACCTATGATCGAAGACCAGTAACCTACGAATGTCCTCTACTCTTAACGGCCATGTTTCGCTCCCGTATAGTAGGACAGAGCAAACTGCTGCACGGTACACTCGTTCTTTGGTTAGCAAGCGGATATCTCGCCTACGCAAGGACAAAAATAAACACCGTTTATTACATACATTATCATCTCAATCAATCCAATCATCATCATCATCATCATCATCATCATCATCATCAACAACAACAACAACAAGGGAATCATCGACATCATCATTAATAAAATAGAGTTGTACCATTGCATAGTAATCAGTCAGTTTTGGCACAATGTTATCTTGTTCCGTATGTAGAGAAATAGTCTAACATATATTTTTATATAAAATTTTAGCATTAAATAAACTTTACATCAAAGTCATTATTACTATTGTTGTTGTCATGGGTGGTTGTGTAAAATACAAAGTAGAACTATGTATTGGCATTTCTGTCAACAAAATGTGTAAAGTTGAATTGTGCAAAATTATTGTTGTGTAAAAGTAGGTTATAAAGTGTATCTACAATAAATTTAGATATGAGTTCACTGTATCAGATAACAGAATGTATGTCTCTGAGCCAAAATAAATTATAATATATAGATCCAGGTATAACTTTACTAAGAAAATCGTTGTTGTTTGTATTCAGCAGATATTTATCTCAATTTGGATATTATTAAAAACCACAAAACAATGAATGATTGTTTCATTCTGCTGCAAGATTCAACAGCTATAGTAAGCATCAATGACTTAGGGTATTCAAGTTTAGAGGTAAACTTTTAACCATTAACACTAGTTGGCCGTTGTTTAATTATATAATTTCCATTTCAATTATGTTGTGATATATATGTTGAAGATTATTGAATGTTATTAGAAATTACTGTCTGTCTCCCTGCTTGTTTAGATGATTAACGTTCTATAGCACAAACTGATTGAAATGAGAATTATATAGTTGAATGGCAGATGTCTGAAAGTGACTTATAAAAGAAAGTAATGAATATCAACAATGGTAAATTACAAACACCATTCCAGTATGATTCAGTATTGTGAAATCTGTTGAGTCTTCGATCTGATAACACAAAGTGATCAGAATTAGACAACTATTGAAAACCAAGAAACATAAGAGTATAGGCTTTTGGTCATAATATATGATACCTAAGCGAGGGAACTTCGATATCCTCATCAGGGATCAAACTAAAGATCATCAGGATTGGTTGTTAGCGTCTAAAATTCAGATAACTGATACAATATCTAATTGTCGACATTTCTAATTTTAATCAATTTGTAATATATTGCGCGACTTCATCCAATGTCATAAATGGTGTACATAACATGTACAACATAACTTGACTTCAGTGACCATGTTTATCACCTGAACTTCGGAACTATCTCCATAGATTAGAGTTACTATTCAATTTATATTGATTATGACAAGTTATTATTGTAATTACTAGATGCTGAGTAACAAATCTAGTATTCTCTATTCATTTTTTTTATGTAATAAATAAAAATTTCAGTTGAGGTGGTTATTTATTTTGTGTATATTGGTAATTTAATTGACTGAATGTATCACATCAATCTGTGATATATTCAATCAACTAAATTACTAATATCCACAAAAAAAATAACCACATCAAATGAACCATAATAATGTGCTTACTAGTGACTAACTTCAGCATAGTTCCTGAAGCTCTAGTGTAAATTCGTGACTGATGGAGTCCAGACTTGTCAGAAGTAAGACAGTTATCACCAATCATAATGGATGAATGTTACGCTATGAATATCACAAATTGGTGGAAATGGGAATTCTATCATTTGATATCAACCCAGTGGTGTAGAGGACTAGGTGCACGTTGTCAAACTGAAGCCCATGGAGAGGAATTTGAAATAAGCACTGCTCAGAAGTCCACACTAAAACTAAACAGTTATCTAGTGCTTCTTAATTTTCAATGGTACTTTATCAACATCAATCTGTGATATATTTAATCAACTAAATAAAATTTTGTTTTTAACTATCAACAAAATATTTCATATAAAACTAAATAAAATAAATAAGTAAATAAATAAAACTGTTTATTTATTTAAATTTAATTCAATGTTCAATTTTCATTTAGTAATGTAACTATAACACGAAATAAATAAACTAAATAAGTTCATTAAGCCAAATTTAAAATAGAACACAATAATCATAATAATAATATAACTGATGTTATAAAGTGATCCATCTAAATAAATAAACAAAGAAATAAACTCAAGATCTTATGACCTACATTTAAAATAATGTAGACATAAAGTGAAACAATTTGGCTTATTTATTCAGTTGAAATTAGAATTTCACACACAAAAAATTACTATGGATTATGTCATTATTAAATAAGATAAAATCATATACACAGAGTACAACACCGAGAGGAAGGACAGTAAAGACGACAAATAATCATACAAACACGGAATAAAAAGAATCTGCGAAAGAGAGAATACAGATCGATAAATAGACAGATAGATGGATAGATAGATAGATGGATAGTGTAGTTAGTTAGTTAGTTTGTTAGTAAGTAAGTAAGTAGATAAGTAAGTGTAAGTATTAAGTAAGAAGTAAGTAAGTAAGTAAGTAAGTAAGTAATTAAGTAAGAAAGGAAGTAAGTAAGTAAGAAGTAATTAAGTAGTAAGTAAGTAAGTAAGTTAATAAGTAAGAGTAAGTAAGTAAGTAAGTAAGTAAGTAAGTAAGTAGTAAGTAAGTAAGTAAGTAAGTAAGTAGTAAGTAAGTAAGTAAGTAAGTAAGTAAGTAAGTAAGTAAGTAAGTAAGTAAGTAAGTAAGTAAGTAAGTAAGTAAGTAAGTAAGTAAGTAAGTAAGTAAGTAAGTAAGTAAGTAAGTTAGTTAGTTAGTTAGTTAGTTAGTTAGTTAGTAAGTAAGTAAGTAGATAGAGATAGATAGATAGATAGATAGATAGATAGATAGATAGATAGATAGATAGGATAGATAGATAGATAGATAGATAGATAGATAGATAGATAGATAGATAGATAGATAGATAGATAGATAGATAGATAGATAGATAGATAGATAGATAGATAGATAGATAGATAGATAGATAGATAGATAGATAGATAGATAGATAGATAGATAGATAGATAGATCACGGATAGATAGATAGATCAGGGATAGATAAATGTTTGTATAGATGGTTTCGTGCATGAACATGTGAAATACGATATTGCGTGTTAAATTCTTTGCATTCCTAACTCGTCGTTATTTGTCTTTGGTTAAATATCTTTGATATTGTAGATCATGGGTTTCATAATAATTATTATTATTACTAAAACATTTTTCCTACTATTATTGTAGTTTCATTACGTTTTGATTTATTTTTGCCTGACATGCCATAAAAGTTTGCTCGTTATTATATCAGTATCTGTTAAAATTGATTCATTATTTCTAGAGGTTCTTATTTACTTCATGTATTTTATAATAATATTTTTCACTACTCGTCACCGATCAATCACAGTTAGTTATCACCGAAAATCCACGAGGAATGTATAACTATTTTGTCTTAGCAGTGCCACTTTATGTTTTTAAGTTCTCAGTAAATGCTTACCATCTGTAATCATTTGAAATTAAATTTTTTTTACAGAAAATGAAGTTTATTATCAGTCAGATGTGAACATATTTCAGGTTGATGTAAAATTTTCAAAATCTATACAACTTAATGAACTTAGCCTATGAAACTGGATAACTTAGCGAGGAGGGTGTTGGTTCAAGATTGCGGTATTCATTTCTTCATGATTTCAGGCAAGTTTCTACTTACGAGTGTTAACCTCCAACGACATTGTGTTTAAAAGTAGTGCCATATGATATCTAGTCAATTTGACTAGTTGAGTGATCATACACCACATAAACACTCCCTGACCAATTAAAATAATCATATTCAAAATACATGAAAGAAAACGTTTCCATCTGATACACAGCCTTGTAAACTGTACACCAGTAATCAGATTCTCCTCCAAATCCTAATCAGTATTTACATAATTTTCTGAGTATAGTTCTTCATAGAACTGATTTCGAAGTACTAACTCTAGACCCTACATTTTTATGACAGTTAGCTTTTCTATTATTGAGATGGTAGTACAAATTCTATTGGAAAATCTTTACTCACAAACTTAGCTGTAATATAAAAAGACTAGAGAAATATGCTAATGGTCACTCTTTAATTATCAATCAGTATAAATATTTAATGAACAATATAAAGCGTTCAAATAGATTTTTCAAAACATTATTCACTAAGAAAGGTTCTGGTACTTCGATTAAGATTGTTATCAAAAGCTTCAAGTTGGAATTGTTAGATGATTACGTAACCAAATTAATGAATATTATAAACATAAATGAATAAATCAAAATTGAACTTCTAAGCTTAACAAAAGAACTATTCAAAGTTGCTGTGATGTAATCATGTAATAGTTTTTCATCATTCTGAGGTTTTCACATGTAATTTTATTCTTGAAATATTAAAGGTTAACAATTAAATCTATATCATTCTACTCACATTATAAGCTATATGCTTTTCAAAGAAGTGTCTATAAGAGATCGTTGTTTACACGCTAATAATAATAATTCTCTGAAAGTGTTTGAATTTTCCGGTTGATTTGATATGAACTAAAACTAATCAGTCTCTGTTGCTATATATGTATTTTGAGTGGGTTGCCTCGACACAGATGAAATTTACAGGTCCTGGTGTGAATATCAGTCTAACGAGTCCAAAATACACCAAAACAAGCGTCTTGGATTCCAGTTGCTAGCTACAATCTGAATTAAACCATACAGTAAACGTTTTATACGGTTCCATATGACTGATCATAGTGAATAATCCTCACTAAAAATATACAGTATTGCCTACCCCCGCCGCTCAATTTGCAATCGTCTTATCTGTAATTATTCAAGAACAGTGTACTTTTCTTTAATTAGTAATTATATGTTATTCATATTCAATTCAATAACATCATCATTTCTTATTTTGGAATATGTTTCAGAAATCATTCCTACAGAAAACTCTTCTTGTTTACAGAAGGAAAATTCTTCAGAAACCCGATTTCTGATAGTCATGTAAAGATATTATGGAAGCGTATTAGTAAATGCAGCTAATATACATGATTACTGGATTGAATTAATTGTAGAACAGAAAAATGTTTGTCAAGTAATGTACGTTTAGAGAATTGGTGGCAACATAATATGAACAGACCATACTCCCCCCCGACATCTTCTAGAATAATATTGTAACTAACCTATTTGTAGATTACGAACTAGTCTTAAAGTTATGTGTCTGAAGTTAACGTTATTCACGAGTATCTATCATTATTCATCGTATAATTATGTAGCACTGTTAAATAAGTTCCTTTCGAATAAGTCATATGTGTTGTATGGATGACCATGAAAACAGAAGATATGCGTCGACTTAAGGTATTTGACCATAGAAATCTTCGTAGCATCTCTCGTATATTATGGAACAGTCAAAGAAGTAATATGGAGGTTAGACAAAAGGTTCTTCGAAAATATGGTAAATCAGTCGAAGAGGTCATTTACCTCCATCGACTGAGATGGCTGGGACATGTATTGGACATGCCTAACTACCTCCTGCCTCGTTGCGCGATGTTGGCTAGGGTTGAAGTAGGATGGAAGAAGTGTAGGGGCGGCCAAACTAAAACATGGCATCAGTTCTTTGACTGTTGGTCTATGCCATGTTGCTAGATGCAGATTACCTGGTTGGGGTCCGCGTGATAGTCACAATAAATGGCTGGAGACACTTGGTGACATGGCTCAGAATCGGTCACAATGGCACAAGTGTATTCACTCCTTAACTTCGTCTAAATTTTTAATCCTATTATTAGTTTCTGCACAACTTTACTTCAATTTCCTCTCTTGTATTCTGTTATTGCGTTGCCTCTGTAATCTCGTAGTGCTAATATGGTATGGCAACTTGAACCTATGGG
>CM046064.1:33043374-33080874 GCA_025215515.1 Schistosoma japonicum | reverse complement strand
CATTTGCTTATTGTTGATATTGAAAATTGTCCTCAATATCAAATATCATGTAATTAGAAATATTTGTGACAGAATTAAGTAATAATCAATTATGTTGTGTGATGTTATAACAGACAACTATAATTGAAGACATTCAGGGGGAAATATTATCGTTATATGTGTAGAAGTTTAAAGTGTATACGTCGAAAAGTAACAGATAAGAATCTAAAAGCACTCTTTATAGTGAATGAAGTATCAACTTTGACATGACGTTAACTACGGTGGATTACGGTGTGAGGAGACAGTAATAACCTTGATAAGAAGTGATACATCAGAACCCAGGTACCAAAGTCGTTGTCTTGTACTTTTACATCTGCCTGTGATCCTTGGTTCTCAAGCCATATCAAAAAACACAAATTAAGTGAACTAACAATTAACCAGTCAAATTATATTTTGCGCATGCGCTTATATAAACACAAAACCTGACCACATAGCAGACCAGTTATTAATGTTGAACGGCCAATAATCTGAAGACAGTTTGTGGATCTAGTGAGAGGTAAGTACTATGGGTTCATGATAATAATAGATATAAAATGATCAATTAACATGAAGTGAAGATAAATGAAATAGTCTTTTGAACACCACTTTGGGAAGTTAGTTATACTTCTTGGATCGCCTAATATAACAGTATGCAAATTATACAGTGAGTGTATAACATAATCATCTGAAGTTTTTGGTTTATTGAATTCGTTACAGATTGATGTCAGTAGGTTGATCACTATTGATGCGTATCATACCTGGACAAAACAGATGTTCACTGCTCCCTAGTGCACAATAGTACCTTATCAACATTGATTTATACCGAATCTAATCAACCAAAAACTTCATTACAATCTATACAAACTATCTCAATTCAATAATCATATGAAATTTGTATATGAAGTATATAAATCCATATTTGATTAATTAAGAATACCTACATATGAAATATATTTATAATACGTGTATTAACATGAATTACTACTAAGTTAATTGTAATTTCGACTAACATGAATGAACGTATACGTTATGTTTTAAGCAAATCAAATAAAGAGTATAAAGATGAAAGTGACAAGTCATATAAAATAAGAAATAAAAGAGATACTAAGTAGTCAACATTACAGAAAGTAATACAGGAAACTAACTGAATAAGTCATATACAACTTACAGTTAGTTTTTTTCAGTTGACCCAATAACCCTACAGCTTAACTGTATCATATACACTTATTCTTCTCAATATAGATTACTTTATAACTTATAGATCAAGTCGTTATAGTATCTTAATTTAACTGTTTACTGAAATAGAATTGAAATTCTAGGTGTCAGTTAATAGAAACACTTCGTGACTATTGTTACTTACCAGGAACTAATATCAACAATCGATTTCCAAGATTATAGTGAGAAGATATAATCAGTGATGTAGTACTTGATATGATATGAATTGACTGTTAGATAAACGTTGTTACGTGTTAAATCATTAAATCATTATTGGAAAATATTAAAGAAAATTAGATAATCTTATCAAAATATTTACGAGAACTGACTATAAGTAAATAGTTCAGGGTAAAAGTTATCTGATTTTGATCATACTTTTCAATTTCCTTTCTTGTATTTGAAGCCTTTAAGTAAGATGTTAATTCACTTAGATTAAGTGTAGTTGTTTTATATTACTGTCACCGTTTACACAGACTTGCTTACCATTTCAGATCGTTGCTATGCTAATGCATATGTGCCTTGTACAAATGACTTATTCATTAAATAATCTTATGAAAATGCTAAGAACAACAGATTGAGTGAAGAAATATCTCTTTTCAATTAGTTTCTTATTAGGGCTTAACATTAATACATAGTTTTACATTTGTAGGCAAATCAATACCAATAAATGGTGGTGGGTAAGATAGAAATAGTAGCAATGATAATAATAGTAATTATTGGAAAACGGAATGTAAAGTTTGGTTGATAACTAAAACTGATTACATAATGACATTGTTTGTAAAAAAGGAGACAAATAATTGTATGATCTAATTGATTGTTTATAATGATTACGCTTACTCGAAAAGATAGTCAACATTATACAGAAATATAACGACAGACTTCACTGTAAAATCGTGCATGGAGGCCAGCTCACAGATCCATTCGAAATGAAGACTGATGTCAGACAAGGCTGTTTACTCTCGCTCTTCCACTTCTTGCTGGTGGTTGACTGGATCATGAAAACTGTAACATCACAAGGCAATCTCGAAATACAGTGAACAACATCGATGCAACTAAATGACTTAGACTTTGAAGATGACCTGACTCTCTTATCCAATACGTAACAACAAATACAGGTGAAGACGGATTGTGTAGCAGCAGCCTCTCCAATAGTATGCCCCAATATACTCAAAGGGAAAAGCAAGATTCTTCAATACAAAACAATGGGCACAGACACAATTTCACTTGACGGAGAAATTCTGGAAGATGTAGAAATCTTCACATACTTGGGTAGCATCATCGATAAACAAGGAGCGTCTGATGCGCAGCAAATGTGAAGACGCAGATTGAAAAGGCAAGGCAAGGGCAGCGTTTCTACGACTGAAGAACTCCTAGAACTCAAACCAACTGTCAGTTAACATCAGTGTCAGGATTCTAAATATAAACGTCAAGACAGTTCTACTGTATGGAACTGAAACTTGAGAACTAAGAAAAGTATCATTCAAAACGTCTAAGTATTTATGAACAACTATCTGCATAAAATACTTCGAATTCGTTGACCAGATACCATCAACACCAACCTTCTGTGACACAGAACAAATCGAATTCCAGTCGAGGAAGAAATTAAGAAAAGACGACGGAGGTGAACTGGATACACATTGAGGAAATCTTCAAACTGTATTACAAGATAAGCACTAACTTAGAATCCTGATAGCCAAAGAAAAAGAGAAAGACCTAAAAACACATTGCGTTAGATCATGTCGATGGCATAAGAAGTAAGGAAATGAAGATCAAGTTTGAAATGATCAGTTGATTGTAAGTGATTATATAATAAAATTGGAATGAAGAGAGAGAGAGAAAACGTGCAATGGTTTGGTTTATCAATGTAAATGCTTATAGCTTCCATTATTTGTAAGAGTCTACAACTAGAAGTAAGAGATAAGTCGGTTGGAATTCTGTATATTATTTTAAAGCCGGTGCTCACGCCGATTTGATTCTCTACACTGATTAAATGTTCTTATAATTTTTTTCCGTCATCCTTTGGTAAATTATAAGGGATGATGCTCGGAAACGCGCTAATGGATTTGACTAATCATATGTCCAATCTAACTGGCTATACATTAGTAGTTAGACTGATAAACACACACTGAGATAGCGGATATAGACAATCTACCCTCTGAAGAACTGAAGAACAAGTTTAGTAATCTACCAGCATTAAATCCTTTTTTGAACACACTGTTTTTCAGACCTAACACTGTTTCACTGGTTATATCCTTTCTTTTAACTATAACTATAAAAATCAAGACTTTATGCGTACTGTTGGTAATTTCAATTCAAGTTTAGTTAAGACATTTACTTTGGATATCTGTTATTTGCAGAATAAATAGTGAACATTAAACCTACTCTAATAATCTTGATATTCCATTTAGAGTAGTATGATTCACAATGTTTTTGTCATTCTCTTTATTTTCTTATCTCATCTTTTGAATGCTTTACTGACCTTTGTTTATCACAGATAAGTATCTGAACAAGTTTATATCTTTCACAGATTATTCACATATACACATCACATATCTCTAATAAATTTCATCTTCTTATTACATCATTAAAATGTATTACATGAATTAATCATTATCTACCAAGATCGGTTAGACTCAAAGTTATTAGATTGACTTAGAAACAACCATTCTATAACCCGCAGTTAATTCTACCAAAAAAAAAATATATCAACTTTCTACTGTTACATAATTGTAACTGAATGTTATACAATGAAATAGACATGTTTACCGTAAAGATAATGAAAAACAAAACAAAACAGAACAAGAGTTACAATTAAATTCTAAATACTTCACTAATGAATAGAATATGATTATGCAATCTACATATTACTTACATTACAATCTACTTATACAATATAATCAATTAATTCTTTTTATTTATCTAATAAACATAAATTTTTTTTGTTTTAATGAATTTAAACAAAACAAAACAACGAATCATAATTTTATTGAACATTTAACTGTAGACAGTATTGTCTATAGAAATGTTATAAAACATTAAATAAATAAATAAATAAAGTAACTAAGTGTTTTGTTAAGTGTATCTTAGTGAAATACTGTTATTGATGTTGTTACTAGTGTTGTCTTGTTTTTCTTTCTTTTTTTTCTTAGTGAAATAACATTAGATACTACTAATGAATATTACTAGTTGTTTTGTTTTACTTGTAAATGCTAAAAAAAAGAAAATTGCTCAGGACAGAGTTGAATGGAGAATACTGGTGAGCGGCCTATTCTCCTCCGAGAGAGGGTAAGAGGCGTAAGTAAAAGTAAGTAAGCTAAAAAAAAAAAGCAGTTTTGATTTTGAAACATAATGTAAGTGTTTCAAGTGATATTAATATACGACATGAATGATGTATTTGAGCACGTGAGTAATTCTAGATGATTGTACTGGGCTTGTGTTCTTGGTTGTTATGTTCCCTTTCTTTTACCTTATAAACTGTTTACTTATAGTTACATGATCACTTCCTTTAGTTGCTCACTAAATACATGTGAATAAAACTAATTCAGCCCAGCTTATAATAACATAATGTAACTTAATTGTAATGTTGATTATGATGAAAAGTTCCAACAAAAGTATGATTTGAGTTGAATTGTGGTTGATAAGTAAAATTCAAGGGGTGTGCTTTACCCTATTTGAGACTTATTTGTATGTACCTATATTCTGGTGTTGTTGTTTACACCACGACTCTGCATCAAATTAACAGGGATGAAGATTCAAATAGGTGCATATTATATATGAGCACCTACTACACAAGTGTAGCTATTTGAATTCAGTAGCCTAGTGGTGAGTGTCATGGCATTTAGTATAAAACGAATTTAGTTCAGGCTTAAGCGTCAACACCAGAAAGCAGTTACATTTAGATAACAAGTCCCTGATACAACAAAACACTCTGTATGTGAACTTCTGCTGTATACAAGTAGTTCGCTAAGATTACACATATGGTAACAAAGACTGATCAATATCAGTCCATGTCAAATCATCAGGGTAGTTCAAATACCTACGAATGATAAGCAAAAATAGTTATGTAACAGAAAAAGGCTGGAAAATGTTGAGATTGATTCAATAATTTTGTAACTGGAAGAAAATTTTACTTCACCTTACTGAAGTTCTATTGATTTTGAAGTAGAATAACATATTTTTTTTACTTATACATTAAACTCTACTAAATGACTATAAGTAATCAAGAGAAAATATCTTATTATGAATTTATGATAATTATGGCTTAACATTACGATATATCTACAACCTTAGATAATCAGCTGAATCATACAAAATTGCTTGTTTGATTTCTTTCAAACGAAGGTGAAATGTACATCTTCTAATTGTGGTAGTAGTGGTGAACTGTTGTCTTTAATAGTAGAGTAAGTTTTAATCATAAATGCTTCATATATAGTGGAACAACTGCCTATACACTTCAATCATTGGAAGTAGAATAACAGGCAACGATTGAATGCTGATTGATGAGTCTGTGCATCTTCATTGAATGAAACAATTGGAACAAGATTTATGTATGCTCACGACATATCTACCTAGACATACGATGTCGGTAAAAGCAGAAATAACTGGATAAAAAGGTTGCCATAAAAAAACCAAAATGTAGTAACAGTACTTTAGCTGATGAAGTAAGTTGTATTGGAAAGAAACATACTACCTTAGTCAGTGAAACATCAGATGACATAGCTCAGAATAAAACTGGTGAAGATGTGGATATCATCAGTCTCAGTAGGTTCTTCCTAATTCTAATTCTTTGAATTCATTTCGTTCTCAATAACAGTATTATCTACTTCAAATAACGTTTCTCTAATATTATTATGGCTATTATTTCTACGACTAATTAATTTCATCTTTCTCCTCTGATATGGTGTTTCAGCTTAAGTCAACACATTTTTGTACAGGTTTTACTTATCATTATGACAGTCTGACTAACTCTTACGAATATATAAAGTCTTTATTATATACTTCTAGCCTCTACTGTAAGTACTGTACCTTTAAGTATTAGTCCCTAACCGCTAAGTTCAACTCATTCAATGGAGAAAGTACACAGACTGTAAATCAAATAATTGTAGTTATTAGAATCGGTCGTTTAGTTTCATTTCGTTTATAAATCCCCTATTCGACACCACTCCGTAAACAACTAAATATGTAAAAATACTTTGATGGAAGTAAATCTTAGATTTAGGAAAAGTCTTAATGACTTTCTTGCTAGTAGTTCAACAGAAAATATCATTTCTACATTAAGTATATAAACCACACCTTCATTGTATTTGATGAAGGTAGAGATCTTATATGCAGGGCACCTAAAAAAAGTGGTTATCTTCTAAAACTGTTTTTCAGTAGTTTATTTCAGTTATTGCGGTTGTATTCAGAGTGAACATTTTATTCCTATTGTTATTCAGTTCCCGTTGTCCTATCCTCCTCTTTAACATAATAACTGTTAGTATTTCATTTTTCGTTTATGAATTACGGTTAATTGATTGTGTATATGTTGCTCCAGTTCATAGTCACTGTTACGTTATTTTGTATTCATGTTAAATTCCTAATTGCTTGATCAGGCTTTATGTATACATAAAGAAATGCTTGAAATATAATATGATTCTGTCTAGTTAGTTTGCCAATCTTGCTTTCATTTATCTCCTGCTTGGAACTAAGTAGGCATAGATCAGATGTGAAGAGATTAGCCAGAGCTACTCATTGGTATTTGTTATTGTGTCTTCGTACGCACAAGATCTCCCAAGGTCGCACAAGGTCAACCACTTAGTCATACACATAAGTCATTAAAGCCTTTTTCTGACATCATAACAAGATCTCGACGAGATTCTATATGAATTTAACAACTGTCACCAATTAGTCAGTTTTCCAATAGAATAAGTGGAGAACTCTAGATTCCGTTTTCTTAATATTCTGTTGAAATGAAGACTAGGTGGTTCCTTGAAAAAATCAATCTATATACAACCAACATGCAATAGGCTGTATAATAAATTCCAAAGTTGGATATCAGTGAGCAGAATGAAGAATTTAATTGATTCTTTATTAACGAGAGCTAGACAAATATGTACAGGTGATACAATAGATCATAAATTTGATAAAATTAGGAAAATTACTTTAAGTGAATGGATCCCCCCCCCCCAGTCCACCAGTTTTATTGACAAGAACCTAATGCAACGAACCGAAAGCATCACCACTATACTGGAGAAAGTAATATTCGTGAGTATCGAATTCAAAAGAGATACCGCATCAAAGTTCTTAAAAACCAGTTATCAAGAACTCTGATGAGAATCATTTATTCTGTAGAGTCTATTCAATATACCCATTCTCATAGTTATGTACTCCTTCGGTACAGAAGAAAAAGTCCGAAATATCTATATAGATGAAACAATAGAAGAGTAACTTATGAACACCCACAACTCCCTAAGTGTGAAAGGGTATCCTATAAAATTCATCAACAAACATATGATGAAAGCTAAGACAAAGTATAAAATTGTAGCAGTTCCCGCGAAACGAAATGATAATACTACTGAAATGTTAACAGGAAGAATAAGTAGATATCCACAAAAGAAACTTTGTGAAGATAAGTTACGCTATTATTTCTACGTTCGTCCCTTATTTGAGACGGGAAATAAAGACAGACTTCTTACATTCGCCTCATAAATGTGTACTAAGAAACTCAGCTACTCATTTGGAGCAACGTTAACATAGGGCGCACAATGAAGAAAATCCGTCACCGAATTTCAGAACACTATCTTGTCTTGTTAAGAAAGCAACAGTAAAATACAATTAGAAGTTCCATACTTAGTCATTTAACAGACACTAGATAATAGACTCATTTGACCATGTTAGTAACATTAGTAATTCACATAATGGATATTACTGTAATTCATCACCATAATAATCACATATCCAAATTCCCCAGTTCATGAATTAATAATTTTAAACACGGATCATTCAGTTCACATCATTATTGGTTATTTTGCAACATTTACAATCAATTTTATAAACATAACTTGATTGACAAAAATGAGTGAAGCATATATTTGTACAATTCCAATGAGTAGAAATGAAAATTTCTGACGTCTAACAGGTCAGTGCAAGTCGTTTCTTCAGAGAAAAACTGGATATCCGAATTCTGATTGATGACACTATGACGTAACATAATTATTCGTTTTACATCTATTTCGTTATTACGTAACATATATATATATATAGCAGTGTAGAGTCCTGATGGAAAAAACTAATTGAAAAGAAATATTTCGTCACTCTATTACCTTTCTACGAAATGACTAAAAGGGAAATTTTTAACTTGCTGAATTCTGCTTACAGAAATTCTGGCATTTATCTGTTTATTTTTCTACATCAAACTCTGTTACTATGATACACACATTAATGAAGAATACTTCTGTAATAGCAAATTTTACAATTTCTTTTCAGATTTTCACTTATCAACGTGGTAATATAGATTAATTACGTCAATCCTATAAATAGAAACAGAAAACTGTTTTTAGTGACGTACTAAGTTAATACAATTTTTGTCTGCAATATATGAATGTAACGATTTGCCTCAAGCTAAAAGGTACTTTGTAATCTGAGGCGCGTAGGAGTTGTAGAGTCATATGTGTAAGAAAATCTGTAAGTAACAAGAGTAGAAATAGGGGGTGGGTCAATGACTCAGTAAATACATCAGTTTAATTTACATTGAATGATGAAAACATTCCTTTCAAAATAAGAAATAACAAGCGCCAAACAATGACACACCTGATAATAAGAATTGGTAATCCTAAGTGATTTGAATTCCTTTACGATAACAGTATTGACATGATGCACATCAACCAGTGGTACAAGAATAGGTAATACAGTTGATAGATTGTAGCTTGAGTCTTAGATATTTTTATTGTTGTTCTTTACTCTCACTTCTCACTTTTATTTTTAGATGCAGGTAACTGAATGTAATCTGTTAGAAGACTAGAACCATCTTATGCAACAGTGACTGTTCTAAAGTCATTATGATAATACAAATTTTACTGCTTTCCATTACCGTACACTTTATATTAGAGACAATTATGTGCATACCAGATTGATTTGAAGAATAACTCTTCAAGTAATCTTTTATAATCTACGTTTACATAATTTGTCTGCTCTATATGCTTCCCATTTTCATCAATATAATAAATCATTTGAAAGTGATTGTATCTTTATTTCGGTTTTGCTAAAGATCAACATGTACCTGTTAGGTGGATCGCCTTAATACAACGGTAGTTCACTAGTATGATCAAAGTTGAATTGTAAAAGTAAGTGGGATATATGATGAATAAATATATCGTGAATTGAGTTTAAAAAATATCAACCGTTGAAAGCTGGCTCAAAGGTCTAACGTCAAAATGTTCGCCGATGATCCAGGAGGTCCTGGGTTTGGTCCCTAGTCAGGTGGTGGATGCAGACTGCTAAGAAAGTCCCATACTAGGATTAAGCATATGTTCAATGTTTCCTGAGTATCAACGGTTGTCTAGTTTAGACCACTCTCCTTTCCTTTAAGAAATGGGTATCTCGTCTACGCCAATGGGGAAGTAAATTGGTATAATCTAAATAAGTTTGCGTAATCCCAGCCAAAATTTTGTAAGGCACCAACCCACCAGGAGTAATGGGACTTTCAAGATAAGGGAAGTAGCCTAAGCGTTTAACTACTTCACTCCATGTGACCAATCTATGCGATAATGCAGACCAGTCCTGGAGTAACATAGAGAGGAATACATCATTAATAGGCTTGTTTTGTAATGTTTCTTTAAAGTTGTTCCAAGGTTCTTTGGAATAAACCTGCTGAATGTGATCATCTAAGTGTATAACTAACTTTACTCTGAAAGCAATCTTAGTTTTTTTGTTCACGAAACGGCAACCAACAGGCTTTTTATTTGTGGGCTTTCTGCGTCCGGCAAAACGCATGAAAACACATGCTCTCAATTGGGGTGTGGTGAGGACCCAAACAAGTTCCTCAGAATGAACAGCATTCTTCTACTGAGCCTCCCCAACGATAGCTGATACCGATGTGGTTTATTTGTGTCATTTATTGTGTTGACATGGGACGTCGCTAGGTTAATGTCGCTAAAAATATGCAGTAGTTTGAGCATAACTGCATTAGATAGTGATGGGAATTCTTCACTGCTATAAAATTCCGTGGATTGAATATAGTTATTATTATTACTATTACCGACACTACTGTCCATTTATCTATTACTATTGTAATGGGACAAAGAACTGTAAAGGATAGTCTCTGTAGCCTATTTATGGTGATGTCAAAATACCTACCGTTTAACCGTAAATTCTTGGCATTGAATAAATATGATACTTGTATTTCTTATCTAGTTAGGACATACATTACGGAAATCATCAAACTGCATCACAAGACAAGCACTAACTTGGAACCCTGTTGGAAAACGGGAAAGAGGAAGGTCAACAAATACACTGCATCGAGAATTGAAAGGAGATATCGTAAGGATCAACAGCAAGTGGAAACAGCTGGATAGGATTGGTCAGGACAGAGTTCAATGGAGAATACTGGTGAGTCGCTTATGCTCCTCAGGGAAGGGTAACGGGCATAAGTAAGAAGTGAGTGGTATATCTTAAATGGTCAGTTTTCCATAGACTTATAAACCATTGTCATTTTTATTTCCACCTTCAAGTTATTGTCATTTTACTAAAAAGTATTATCTCGTTTTCTGTATATAATTCCTCTTAGTTTAGTCATTATTTCTTTAATATTCTCAATTAAATGTTGGTCTATCTTTCGATGTTTATAATCAATTGCTTCTACCCAATAAATGACTCCTATACTTTGATGTTACTCTGTCTCGCTCTAAACCTCCGGAGGATGTTACAGTGATTTCGGTGTTGTGGCGACCAGCATATATTCACATCAGTTAGGTCGTAGTTCTCTAGTCGCTTGTTCAATTGACTAGTTTCAACTATCACAAAGTCACGACACTTACTGACTGTATTCATTTAAAAACTTTGTAACTATATATCCTAATAATTCATATGATTACGTAACCATATGACTAAAATATGATATTGGATATATTTGATTTAATCTATATCAATCTTTTAATATACTTCATTAGATGAACTTGTCACATTTATCTAACAATTTGACATTCATGTTCAGTAAAGGTTCCTACTGTTATAATGGTGTCAACTTTCATTAATGTTTTACATTAAGAATAAGTTATGCTGTGTTGACTGAATAATTCTTAAAGAAGGTTTTTCTTCATAAAGTTAATTTGTATTTAAAACTGAATTATTATACTTTTGTTGATTAAATTGAATATTGATAAAAACCGCCAAAAAATTTGAATGTACAATGTATATGGGTATTACATATTATCACTTATTTGAAAATATTCACTAGATTATTGTTATTATTATTTGTATAAAATACAAACTATACAAAATTTAATAATAATAGATTAGTGAATGAGAAGGAGGAGGAAGTGAAACAGATTACTACCTGGTAATACTAGTCTTAGATGTTTAGATTAGATACATGCATACTATAGTATCCAAAATTCAGTTGCATTTTCAAATTGACACTTTAATCACATGATTGAATACATGTATAGTATTGTTACAGATGAAATTCATTATTGATAACAGAATTGACGTAAACTGATGATTTGTATACGTTTTTTTTTTGGTTATCCAATATGTTGTTAAGCTATTCAAATAGATGATATTGAAAATGTCTAAATTCTAGTTTGAATGAATTCTTATTATATTTAAGTTACTTAGCAACATGATGGGTAACCAAAGCTAACGGTAGTAATTTATCATAGGAGGTACCTAAAAAGAATGGTGGGTTAGTGTTGGCCTTATTGACCTGGTAAGCTTATTGCAGAGCCCCGATGGGACAACATGCTTGGAGCTGATGACACACGACCTTGTTATGAGAAGTTTTTGAAGTATAAGCTCCATCTCTTTAAAAGGCTTTACCTGTCAGAAGCGGAAATCTGAGGAGTAAGATGAGGTGTGACATTTTAAGGGCTAACATTTTCTAACTCCTTCCTTTTGATGAGAAGGTAGCACCACTGCAGTTGCTGACTATCAAAGTAAAACTTCTTACTGCTGTCAAGCGGCTCTACAGTAATCAGTGCGATTACGCCGTCAGACCATAGGTTTCTGAATCAGTCTTATCGCCCTCCAGCATACCTGTATAGAATGATATAACCTAGAAGAACATACGCTACAATAGAAATGGCTCCGTCGGCTCACTATGACAGGCAAGCTCGACCACTACATCAAGGCTGAAGCTACCGTTGGTAGAGAAGTAGATTGAGTATATCGACCACTTCACTTATCATGGAAGTCTCATCACCCCTGATAATCTAGTATCGTGATGAAATCTCGGCACGGATACAGAAAGCTCTATTAGGCTTTTTCTGATTTACATCAATTATGGAGTAGGCGAGACATCCAACCACCTACCAAAGGATGCGTTTACTGAGCACCTATTCGATCCGTTCTACTTTATGGGTGTTAAACATGTCCATTAAAGATAAAGAATATTCGTAGGCCTCTAGTATCCGACCGAAGATGTATTTGAAGCACTACTCGTGTTTTATAGGACCACCGGGTAAGTAATACATGGTTTGAGAATGGAGTACTAGGTAACGATAGCAAATCAATTGATGAAGCGGTGAATCTTTATCAGCTGAGGAGGTTAGGACATGTGTTATAACATGTTTCCTTTACTCACATTGACAAGCAATGCTGTCTAGTGTAGAAGTAGGTTGGAAGAAAGCTAGGCTGACCGAAACAAAACATGACAATAGTCTATAAAGCTGTTGACAATTTGACTGAGTTATGTTAATAGGTTCAGACTACCTGGTTGGGGTCGGCGTAATGACTGTAACCAATGGTTAGAGACTTTGAATTACGTGGTTCAAAATCGTTTGTAAATACACAGATACATTCATTCTTTGTCCTCCTCCAAATTCTAAGATTTTGAATTAATCATAAATTTTTTATTGATTTGTATTTTCATAAATCTTATCTTTGATCTCTAATCCTCTCTATTAATACTAACTCTGTTACTACCTTCATTACTCAAGGATTTGATCTGATAATTTCATCTCAATCCGTTAACTGGGTAACTTGAACTGGAGTACGCACATATCAAGTTCTACTTTATGACTGACTGACTGACTGTCCATCAAAATAGTGCATAGCAATGAAGACAAGCATTTAATAACGGGAACTTTTAAATTAAGAGCAACTAGTACATGCGGGAAATCAAGAAGACAGTATAATAATATGATGTTAATCTAAATTTATTTACACCTCAAGGTTTATATAAGACAGTTTTAAATATCTAAATGTTTAGATTCAAAATGTTTAGTGTTCAGCATAAGTAACTTAGTATCAATCTCTCACCATAATCTTCTACAACTAGTTTAACGTGTGCTTCCAACCATTGAATAGTAACTAAATTTTCAAAACGATTTCCACTAGACACAAGATCTAAATGGTCAACAACATGATTTTCGGTGATGTTCTGGATACGCACTACTTAAGAGTTTCATAGTAGAATGTAACGACATTCTATAGATGTGCAACTGCATTTATAAGGTTGACGTAAATTAGAATATTCAGTTATTTGGTTGTTCCACTGAATAACTTCTTAATGACATACAATAGGAAACCTATATAGAATAGTATATACTCTGTCCAATATATACACATATATTGTTCTTCTGGTCAATTTAGGATATAAACTATTAAACGGACATACATTACAAACTTCTTTAACTAGTAAAATGAATTAAATGTTTTGTTAATTGCATACTTATGAGTAATACAATAGACCCAATATATTTTAACTAATTAATTCTGTCAATTACTTACATATATACTGCTGAATATACAATTTCACTGTCTCAGAAGACATTAGTGAAGTTCTGTCTTCCTTATCTCTTCTCTTTTCATTTAACTTGTCTTTTTTCCTGGATAATGGATTCATATAAAATAGTTGAAAAGAAATCAATCTCTTTATTGTGAAAAGAAAATAAAAAGAAAACATTTCATAACATCATTTCTTCAATGTGATCTGATGATATGCAGCGGTGAACTTGACAGATTTTGACAATTCTATAGTTAAACTACTTATTATGAACACTTTATTATGTCTTTACTTTCAGTACGATAAAAAAAACAACAATTTAGTAGAATACTATGAATTCATTGGATTGCATAGTTACTCATCAGCTTCATACAACTCACAATTAATTATAACCATTTACAAGAATAACGCATATACATATATACATGCATACTTCACATCAGAAAAATTCGACGAATTTTGAATTTGACATGTTGATGTAAATCAATCAGAAGAACACAACACAACCTACTTCCACAAGAATCGTAAAGTTATTAACACAGTTGCATATCTGTAGGTCAAGAAGAATAAAACTGAGGATTGCATAGATACCGAGTTAATAAGACAAATGGCATAAATGATGTAATAATGAATACGATTGGTAGCAGCGATTAACTAAATAAATTTAAGATGTACAATTTCAATTCAACTATAGTTTATATCTCTAAATCGATGGAATTGATATG
Organism: Schistosoma japonicum; assembly: GCA_025215515.1. Taxonomy (NCBI): domain Eukaryota; kingdom Metazoa; phylum Platyhelminthes; class Trematoda; order Strigeidida; family Schistosomatidae; genus Schistosoma; species Schistosoma japonicum. The sequence continues at coordinate 33,065,997 of CM046064.1, read as the reverse complement.
GGAAGCCTACTGAGTCTAATCTTAACAGATAACTTTATAGCCAGTCTAGAATAAACAAAGATTAAATTGATTATTGTATGTTAGATATGTTGATGATATATTTGTAGCCTGTAATAGCCACAAACATGACTCTGACAAGTTGAATCTATTAAATTAAGAACATGTTAACATACAATTTACTATAGAGCAAAAACACCATAACATGCATCATTTCCGTGATCTTAGTATCCAACGTGCTGATCAATTCAAAGATTTATTCATCTTAAGTAGACCTGCAGTGGATTATAATTAAATTTTATTAGCTTCATTAGAATAAGCTACATAAGCGCTTTGATTAGGACTCTATCCAACCACATTCAGTAATTTGTACACAGAGGACAGAACTAAGAAGGAATTAATGATACTGAAACGTTATCTGTGTGATAATGATTGTCAGCAAAATATCACAACTACGTTTGAGATGACTAAATCAAATAAAGTTAAGTACGACGCACAGTCACTGATCTCAGAGTAATGGCCATGTTGAAACAGAATTATCAGGTTGTTAAATTATTATCTCTATATCAAATTAATTGTTCATTATTATAATCGCATATAGATAAATTCTCGACTTATGTTACCTTCAGTTGTTTTACCAGTTGACATCATCTAGTTGTCAAAGCACATACATCAGGAAAACAGAAAGGAGGGTTATTATCGGCATTTCTGAACATATACCGGATAAGCTAAGTTTAAAAAGACAACACATTTATACCAGTGCTATTGTTCTCCACTTAATCGATAGTGGGCATACTATCGATATCTGAAAATCTCCCAAAAGAATCAATAAACGGGCAAATCCGAATCTCTTACACTTTGTTGAAGCAATTATCACCAAATAATTTAAACCAAATTTATGTGTGTAAAAGGACACTATGCTAAATTTTACATGGCCTTCGTGACTTTCGATCTTTAAGTTTCGCTTACGTAACACTTTCATTATCGGTCTCTAATTTCCTTTATTTAAGGTTTAACCAATCAATCGGTGTTTACACATTTATTTAATACTACATTATTTATGCTGCTTATCTTGCTAACTGTGCATCTGTGCTTTCATTACTTTTATTTTGTAGAATTATCTTATAGCTGGATCTACAAATAAACAACTATGTTAATGATGTTACAATTCCTACGCAGTTGTGCTGTGTTCTTCTGATTGATTCACATCAACATGTCAAATTCAAAATTCATCGAATGTTTTTGATGTGAGGTATGCATGTATGTATGCATACGAGTTGTTCATGTAAATGGTTATAATTAATTGTGAGTTGTATGAAGTTGATGAGTAACTACGAAATCTAATGAATTCATATTGCTCTGCTACTATTGTTACTTTGCTTTACTGGAACTTACAAAGAGAAAGAACTGTATAACATTTTTCTCAGTAAACTGAAAATGCTGAGTTTGAAGTTAACTTAACAATTACTGATTTAGATGCTCATTTGAGATAGTAAAGTTAAGATAGTTCAATTCTATGGAGCTGAAACTTGGAGAAGTACAAAAAGCATCCTACATAAGATACAGGTATTTATAAACAGCTATCTATGCAAAATACTTAGGATCCGTTGAACAGATACCAACAGCAACAACCTACTCTGGTGGTCAAAAACAAACTTTTAGCTGAGGAAAAAATTAGGAAAAGATGATGGAGGTAGAAAGGATACACACTGAGAAAATCATCAAACTGTACTACGAGATAATCACTAACTTAAACTCATCATTGCCAAAGGAAAAGAATAAGACCAAAGAAGATATTGCCTCTTGAATTGGAGGCAGATATTAAATGAATGAACAACACTTAAGAAGATTAATAAAAAAGGAACGCAGTACAGAGTTGCTTAGAAAATGCTGTTTGTCTGCTTATGCTCCACATGGAGTAACATGGATTAATTGATTATTCTATGTTTTGGATACTATCCCCTGTAGATAGTTACTATTTGGTAATCGTTATCAATTGCCTATCTTCTACAATCATTTAACATTTATATACTCTGAGTATATTGTACATATATGATGATCTATAATTCATATTTTTCAGAAAATGTCATCTTATCGATCATCTTGATTAACATGAATGGTAACAGAAGGATAGACATTTTTCTTTACATCAACCATTTGTAAATTTTATCTAAAACCTTGTAAAATAACAAATAAAGTTGAAAAGTTCATAATTCTAACAAAATATTTTTTTAATGAATAAAAAAAGAAAAATTTTAAGAAATTAATTTTTTCTGTAATAAATAAATAACCAGGTAGGTAGGTAGGTAGGTAGATTGTTCATTGAATTAAAGGAGTATCCCTAACTACAGCTCACCAACCCATCCCAGCATAGCTAAGTAAAGGATAATACAAAGTAATTATGTAATGTATTTTACAGAAAAACATAGTAGATTAGGGAGGGGGGGAACATTTAGAATCTGATTCATTGTTTAACATAATTTATAAAATTTTAGTTAACTATACCCTAGAGACTAACGTTTTAATCTACTTTATATATCAGAAACTTTAACCACCCACATAGCTATAAGCTTGAGTTATGCATATGAAAGTAATTTGTTTGAACTCTTTCTTTACTCAGTCATTAGTTCATTTTATTTATACTTTCTGTTTCTTAACATCTTATTTCTACTTCAATAGTTAATGTGTTTCCACTCTACTGATTACTTTTTTCTCATATTCCACAGATCCTTTCCTTCAATAGCTAATGACTTATTTAAAACTAAGTAGTCATATTTTACATAACAACTAATTATATTAGACGATGCTTTTAGGATAGTCTGCGAGAATTCCTGGACGTGAGTTTCATGCTGCCTACCACTCATCGACAAGGCGTATCTGTAATATTGAAGAAGCTAGCGTTACCTAACGGATTCGGTCAATGATCACCCAGTTTCATTGTCTATTATTGTTACTTATGATGCTCCTTAGAACTGACAGGATTGTATTAATCAATCTAAGGTAAAAAAACGAGTTGAAATTGCATAATTGGAGTGGAAGGACATCATCCTTTAAGAATTAACGAGATACATTATTATCCCTTTTTGGTTAACATAAAGCTAAAGTCAAGCTGGGTTCCTTGTTGGTCTACTATAATGATATAAATTAAGGAAACTTCGGCTACATGCATGGTTTCGAATACTATGTACATCCAAAAAAGAACTTAAGGATTTAGTTGGGTCACATTGCTTAGAGTTGATCACAATAACTCAACCACATTTACTCATCATCTTCTCTAAGATCTTCAATTTTAAAATTATTACATACCTTACATCCAATAAATTAATGATATCCTCCAGAATCATCTTTATATTTAGTCGTCTTTTATGATTACTACTGATATTACTACTACTTCTATTGTGATGTTGCCCTGTAACAACATGAACCGATGCATAATGAAAATAGTCTTATTTATTATTACGCTTAGTATAATGTAAATTTTCTGCATGCAGTATTTTTAGGAAGCTATTCTTTTCCTCTGTATACATTTGATGTGATACATATTCTGAAGAAGGTTTCACAAGAAACATCTGTATTTACATTAAGTAATAACCTGTATTTTTAGAAGCATAGATTTCTAATTTGATCAGCCTTTAAAACTTTATCATTGTATAATATGTTTGCTAGATGGGATGTAGTGAAGCCTTAATTCTGTTCCTTACGTGCATGAATTCTAATGTACTAACATCTGGGTTCTACCAGAGGATAAACAAAGCGAAAGATTGAATGAAATAGGTAGTTTATATTTGATAGAATAATACTAGGCAATTGTTTGGAGGATTTCAAATGCTGGCCTATAACTGTATTCATAGTAACATCGAAGTCTCATTACACACTTTACTAACAGTTTTCAATACTCTATGGAATACCATATAGACAATTCTCAAAAGTCCAGGGAAATATAGTGGGAAACAATATAAAATGACAGATGATATACAGGAACTGACAAAGTGTAACTGTTTAGTAATACCAAAACTACATAATATATTGAACAATAAACTTTCTTTGATATTATCAAAGCATGTGAAGACCAAGGTGTAACAAAAGTAAAAATTGCACCAAGATAGGTGACATTCGGCGTCATTTTAATAACAGAATCTTTAGTCGTACAGATACTGTAAGAATTCACAAGGGTTATTTAGGTCTATTTCACATATTATACTGAAACTGACTGTTTGGCATATGGAAGTATTAAGCCCATTCAAACTAGACCATCGTTTAACATTCCTTAAGAAAATATTCATTTAAGGTTTCGCTTTACTTATGACTGACTAACCTACAAGCTCCACTTAAACACTATCTGCGCTAAATCACAAATTGATAGAAGTGGGAATTCTACCATTAGATGCCGGCCCAGTGGTGAAGAGGGTAAACCTGATACCCTACAGGGTAGAATCTAAGGTGCTTACTACTGAGTAGTTTCATACTAAGATGAAACGGCTATCTAGTGATTCCCACTTTTCAATAGTACCCTATTAACATCAATCTGTAACTGATTCAATCAACCTAACTTACTATCTAAACTTTAGTTTAAACACTAGAATATTATCATTTGACTTCACATATATTGTGTAGTTCCAAATGGACTGTATCAACTATCTGTATTTGACGAACTTTTCATTTTTATATAAAATAGTAATAATTATTTAAGTGAAAAGAATAAAACTGATTCAAGCATATAAGGTATTCATTGAAAATGTTATATCAAAAGTACATAATACACTGTTATCATGAATTATTACTATTATGAACTGTCCTAATCTTGATCTTTCAGTTTATATTATTCCTTCTCCTCCCCCCCCCACCTCACCCACCCTCACTACCCAGTACATACACATTTCTCTTTTAGATCAGAACACATCAAATTAATCCTTCACCTATAAATATGCCAAATTCAGATGATTTTAGAAAGTTGATCTAAATCAATAATCTTGATGTAGATTTACTGATATGCCAAAATATGTTTACACACACACACCTACAACTAATTTACATGTACCGATATATGCATTTTCTTCTACCTATTTTTTTATGTGTGTTATTCTATGTGTTAACTTTTTTGGATAGTAACAAGTGCATTAATTTATCAATAATCATTAAGAAACTGGGGAGGAGGGCTATTATGTAATAACTACTTACTATATCATAACTATTTGAAGAAAAAAAAAGACATTTACACATGGTGTTGATTTATGTACCAGGATAAATGTATACATGAATGTAGATATATGTAGGCTATATTAACTATCTGTTATAGTATGTGGCAGATGTTGTATAGAAAATAAAATTACAAGATCCCATCGAAAATAAGCTAAATCGTATGAATTTCATAAAGCATCGAATACATGTTTCATCTTAATATTGAACTCTTTAATGGTGGACGTCAGAGACTCCACCAGTGACTGAACCTAGTACATTCAGGATTCTTTGGGAATGATTATTCAGTATAACGCTGAGTTATAATTTAGTAGTATTACACGTCAATCAGTAATGAAAAAAACCTCAATCAAAGTCATTACATTCATCGTTTCGACTAACTTCCGGAGGTAATTCTTTGAATTCTAGTAAGCAACAGTAACAAATGTAGTATGTCACTGTCGGGGGTGTAACAAAATTGGTGTTGGATGAAGGCTGCAGAATATCCCAGACTGACTAGAATTATAGATGTATTCCACTGGATGCCATGTTGGTAGTTTTAAGTTTGAGTTTACCAGGAGACTTAATAGTTCTGTGTTCTATCCCTCATGGAGTCGTCTACACATAGTATTGCGTCACATACTTGGACGAATCAGTTATCGAATGCTTCCGGAATTTCTAGTATTAACTAACTGCAGTCAGTCCATCATTTAAAACTTCTTATTCAACAATGTTCACATGACCATGTAATGGCAATTTACTATATGTCATGTTACAAGTTCACTTGTTCTAAAATACTATCTAAGATACATAAAATAGTGAGGTTATTTTGTATCCTAGACGTTGAATATTTATGAACAATCACTAGTGAGAATGTAAATGAATATCATCTGAACTGATCATCTAGTTGAAACACATTAGCATGAATAATAACTGTTCTCATTGCACTAACTGAAATTAAATGACATAAGATCAGAATTGAAAATCCATGGTTTATCGCTGATCACTTTTCTACCCAATAAAGTCCTTACGTTACCCAGTCGTTTAAACTAAATGCTACATTGGAGCTTGACTGATATAACTTGATATGTATCGTGTAAGACTAAATAAACATAACACTGATAACTACTGCACTCATCGACAAGATAGATCAGAATAGCTGTATTGATGATGTAATGTTTCCTATTTATTTACTACTAAAAATGAAGGATAGTCTATTTCTTTCGTTATTTTAATTCTATATTGAAAAATAAAGTACTTTTGTGATAGTCTCAGATATTTTCGTCAGGGTTATTATTTTAATCAACTGAAACTAATTGAAGTGTGAACCAATGAATATTAAGAAGCATAGAACAATTGCATCATTCATTCTTTGACCTGTGACAAAATTTTTCAATCATAGATAACAATTATAAAATGAACTTCAACTGAGTAAGTTGTACCTACCAACATTCAGTGACATTGTAATCTGATGCTAATCTTTGATTTGGCTGCTTCTAGCTTATTTCTATCATACTCATATACCAGCCAATGTCCTGCTTTGTGATAGTTACTGACGAATAATATACATTCTAATCACTTCAGTTAATGAAGATTAACACCCTCATTCACTTAACATTGACTATCTCATTTAAGGAAAGTACTAATAACTTAGATTGCTTGTTACCTAAGATATGATTTTAAAGTAAACCCCGTTTTCATTGACCTAGGGTCAATAGGCTTGAAGATATCAGGTACTTCCTGATGCCAAGGGTCTACTAATACGCAACCAAGGTGCAGCACTTTCTGCGAACTATCAAACATAGTAAACACACAGTATACGGTATTTTAGTCTTTCATTTAACACAACCAAATATGTAACTTGCTTCAGAGTAACTATCGATTCGCGCGTAACATCGAAATATATACTTACTATGCCTATTTTCTTATCTAACTTCACCTCTTTTAAGTTCCCGATTATTAAAAACTTGTCCTTCCTAGCATTCTCTTAATTCGATTATTATTACCACTTCACCTAATTTCTGAAGAATACTCTTTGGAAGCAGCATCATTATTACAATTATGCGCTGCAACCTTAAAAAAACTACTTCTCAAATCTCGTCGGCCTGTTCATGCCTTTTAGTTCTACCCAGATGTATTGTATTACTGATTATTACTATTAGTCTTATTTAATTGTAAATTGTTTTCCAATCTAAAAAGACCTTGAAATGATTTAAACAAAGCTACAAAACAAAGAAAAAGCCAAAAAAATTCATGTGACTACTTTATCGACAATATGTAGCTTAGATTTAAGTCACATGATAAATAATTCTGATAATCGTCAAGACAACAAATAAAACTTTTCTCGTGCAACCAAGTATGTTTTGCCTGCTTTCATTATGGTTACTACTGGGTTATATATATGCATATTTCCTTTCTCCTCTCCACTCCACTCCACCCACATCCCAACTACCATCATCATAAATAACATTAGTGGGCATAGAATTTATCAATTAGATTTTAGAGAAAACAAAATATTGACCAGTAGATATTAGTAGACATAAAATCAATTCATACTCTTATTACTGAATTCATTAGCCTTATTAACATCATAACATGTTGGTCAACGTAGAGGCAATCAATAAATGGGAAGTAATTCAATCTAATTTCTAGATTTTGGAATTTGTATTAATATTAGTACTTCTATTATTATTGTTATCTGCATTCTGATGAATCAATGGATGGATGGATAGATGGGTTAGGATGGAGGATAAGCATTTCATTATATTATGAATTTATCCATTGGATATATTTAGTACATATTAGTTACTTACACCCGTTACTCCTCACAAAGGAGCATAAGTCACTTACCATTATTCTCCGTTGAACTCTGTCCTGAGCAATCCTTTCCGGCTGTTTCCAGTTGCTGTTCATCCTTTTGATATCTGCTTCCAGCTCTTGACGCAGTGTGTTCTTTGGTCTTCTTCTTTTCCGTTTCACAACAGGATTTCAAGTTAATGCTTGCCTCGTTATGCATTTCAGTGATTTCCGAAATGTATGTCCAATCCATTTCCAACATTTTTTCCTAATTTCCTCTTCGGCTGGAAGTTGGTTTGTCCTCTCCCATAGTAGACTGTTGTTGCTGGTTTCCGGTCAACGGATATTCAGTATCTTGCGTAGACAGTTGTGTATAAATACTTGTACCCTCCTGAGGATGTTTGAAATAGTGTTAAACGTTTCAGCTCCATACAGCAGAACTGTCTTAACATTCGAATTGAAGAGTCTGACTTTGAAGTTGGTTGATAGTTGTTTTAAGTCCCATATGTTCTTCAACTGTAGGAATAACGTTGATATTTACCCTAGAATTTGAATTCAGTCCATTCTCATTAAAGTTTATTTACTTTTGATTTTTAATCAAGCATATCAACCTAAGCCTGTATATTGCAGCAGAAGCTTGAAATACAATCTTTAGTCCCAATTTTCACACGTCTATGAAATATTTATTCACTGAATACATAAAAAATGTTGGATAAGCTTCATACATAATAAACCATGAAAATGCAGTGGATATATTTGTATGCAAGGAACAAGAATACAGAATTGATGAATTGTCATGTAAACATTAATGTAGTAACTATGCATATAATCAAATATCAATTATTAATAGAATCAAATTGTTATATTTTACAACTTATGACTAAAAACTGCGTAAGTTGGATTCACTTTAAGTCACGTCGCCAATTGTTATGTAATGTGAAAAATACACAATGTCCTTGATGATTGGTAATCACTATACGGACACGTGTGCCCCGCCACTACCAGTCCCCAAGCCGGAATAGAGGAAAAACAACAATTGATGAACCAAACAGACATAATCGAATCTAATCGTATTTCAATCATACCTTTATATATACACAAAATCAGATCACACAGCGTACCAATTAGGAAGCTAACATTAATACACAACTAAGGAAATAGTAGTAGTGAATAGGGACAACTTGTACATAACTAATTAACTGTAGTCCATCATAAGAGACAATATAATAACAGTAAATATGTTAAACGAGAGGATAGGGTAAGAGGAACATAACAATAATAGAAATGTAATGTTTGCTCTACTCATGACCAAAATAAATGAATTAATTCACTAAAACACAGTTCTGAAAGTTTTTCACTCTTCTTTAATGGTCCGATATAACACAAATATTTCACACAAAAAAATAATAAAACTTATGATAATCAATAAAAATATCAATTTTAATCAATATACCTAGTGAATTGAATCAGAGAAAAAAGTTGACGCTCATTTTTTACAAATTCATTCATCATAATCAAAGTAAACGTAACTATGTGTCAATTATCATTTAATGTGGATTATGACTGGCAAGTGGAATCCAGGACGCGCGTTTCGTCCTATTTGGGACTCATCGGCTGGATGTATCTGCATCCCAATGTTGATGTTCACAGTGGGATTCGAATTGAGTCCTTTTCGTGTCAAACGCCATGGCGTACACCACTAGACTACTGATTCTAGACAGTCATGTTTGTGCAATGGGTGGATTGGTAATAGGATGGATTTGTACATTCCCATTGATTTGTTATAGACTGAAGCTGGTCAGTCACTGTTGCTACATGTGCATCCACTTGCCAGTCATAATCCAAATTAAATGATACTTGTGAATATTCGCTATATCGAGGCAATCTGCTCAGGATGCACATATAGCAACAGTGACTGACCGGCTTCAGTTTATAACAAATCAATGGGAATATACAAATTCATTCTACTAACACAGTTCAGTTGTTCTTGTTTTTCTTGTTAACTTTGAATAAAGAAATTTGGTTGTCATGAACTTCATGAACTCTTTGCTTTTCTTCATTTTCAACTAAATCAATATCATTGTGATATATGAGAACGTGTTTTTATTATTTAATTAGTTATGTTAAATGGTTAAAGATGAATAACTAACTTTCAGAGGTATGATTTTGAAGATCATTTCAGTTGCTATGACTGTATGCAAACGTTTTGTTTTCTTTCCATTATTATTATATCCCTTGTACCCTATTCTTCCACTTAGCACATTTATTGTTAGTATAGCAATTTTCATTTATGAATTACAGTTAATTGATTGTATACACGTTACCTTAATTGATTACCAGTGTCTCCAATGTTTTGTATTGTCGATAGTTTTCTAATTGGTAGACTGCTAAATCAAGGTTAATGTATGTATAGAGGTATGCTTAAAATATAATCCTATTTTGTTTGATTGATTTATCTACTTGTGTTCTTTCTCACTACAGCCTTGAACTGAATGGGAATCAGGCAGACCTATAGGGACCAGTTAGGCATTCAATGGCTTTGTCACTTTAATCTCGTGCTCCAAAGATCATATCAACTAATTGGTCATATCTTCCCATCATCATAACAGCTTATGACGTCGTAACAAATGTTTAGAATAAATCATTTTATTGGGTAAGCTTATCATGATCAATGAATAGTTATCTTGAATGATATGACAAAGAATACATAGCAGTGGTGTAGATATATCAGAGGTTTGTCCAAGTTTAAATTTTGATTATCGATAATAATTATGTAACTTTATTTAACCTTTATGTCTAATCATTCTTACTATCATTAATATTAGTTCGACTAGTCATTTGGTATTCATCTTGATAACAACATTTCGATACACTGATATAGTATGACAATTTGAACCGACATACATTTGTACTACATTTTACTTTACTTATGACTAACTAAAATCATTGAAACTCGTAATCTTATTGATAAGTGAAATGATCTTGCATTTTCAGGGAGGTAAAATAAACTGACGGAGCTTGCACTGGTTACAGCCTGATTAACTTAAGAATGATTACTGATTAACACAATACTCAAATAATCATCTTCTGAGGTATGGATAGAAAGAATTAACACTGAGGAATAAGAGTTAATGCCAAATCATTTATTGATACAAAAACAAAGGACTTTTATATACTGGATCAATTAGTAACAGAGACTTTGTAATAATAGTATAATAATAAGTTTACAGTAATTCAGGAAAGAAAGCCCACACGACAATCGTTAATGAGTCTATGAAAGGCTTGCAATTCAATCGATTCAAGTAGTAAAGTTATTGATTCTTTAACTAGATACAGCATAGTTGTAAAGTTCCCAATAGCTCAAATAATAAACTCAATAGATTGTGATTACTAATTCTCTATCCCAATGTAACAACAAGGGATTAGTATTTTAACATAAATATTGTTCACCCATAGGATAAAATGACGTAGATGTAAGTGCTTTCTTCATAGATGAAAGAAATAAATTCTCCATACAGATAGACTATTTTCTTCATTCGACTTATTCAACACATCAGTATTTTTTTATGCTACTGATATCCAACAGAGATCGAAATTCAAAATAGTCGGCAAGCCTATTTCTACAGTTTGTAGGTTTGTTTAATCAATATGGCCAATTCACTGACACAATGGAACATGAAAAAAGAAAAGGTAATTTGGTGAAATGATATCGTCTTTTGATAAATTTCTTCTGAAAACTGTGAAATTACTGATACTGACTTTCAGATCATACCGCATAAAAATGCTAACTGAATTCAAATTCAATTGAATTTTGAATAGGTCTGAGTTAGATAAACATTGAAAACCATGGATTGGTGTTGAACAATTAGTTCATCTTGACATGGGAGTTCAACCATATATTGTGTAAAGCAGTTATCTACCGATGCTAGAAATATCAAAGATATATCCTGTCTGCCTTAGTATTCTAATTGTTAAAGGTTTTCCATGATGTCCGGAATTCATTGGTCATTGTTTAAGAGGGATATTGTTGTCGTTGACGCGTACTGCTGAGGATCAAACAACTATCCAGTTCTAGTTCCTGATTTTTATTGGTTAATTAACTGAAACTAATTCATGACATCAAATTTAAATCTAACAATCACCATAACAACCAATTGTAAAAATAAATATTCTTGTAAAGATCATTCATTGAAAATGTCATTACATCATTAAAACAAATGATTAATAATCTTGAAAAGATGGTTACGTAATAAAATAACATGATAGAATGGAATGGAATGAAATGAAGTGAGAAATAATATAGAAATAGAAAATAGTTGGAAAATTGTAAAAGGCCAACAGAAAAGTCATAATAAAAGTTGATATTGGCTATTGAATACATAGTTCTGATTTCTCTATATAGAGATAACAAAGCTTTGAACATTCCTAAAGATAATGAACCTTCTTATAAATGTAGACATCCATATACTATGTAAATGAGTTTTGTGTTGGCCGTAGAACTAGTATAATTAATATACAACAGTAAAATGCTTAAAAACATTTAAATATTCTTCGATAGTTATAGACGAGGATCAGAAGTCAATGTTCCATATATGTGCCAACCACATTTACCAATCAATAATTTTGTTATCCAATAGGACTAGTACAATAAGATGAAGTAATCGACTATAGTAAATTCAACATACAGCAACGATGAAGCGTAGAAATATTCTGTACGATGATATAATGATTGAAATTAATTAGCAATTTACAATATCAACAAATATTACTCGATGATTAATGCAAATGGATTTCTTTGAATACCATCAAAGAAATACATAACGCGCAAAAAAATTGTAAATACTAAGTACAATGGTACAAATGATACATTTAAACAATGTTGATACAGTATGAATCTATTTGGATGAATGACATTAATACGGTTTTACATAACGTGAACATCCGTCCGCCATTCTGTACACTTTGAACAGTGTGTTTTATTATCAGAGTTGAACAGTTTAATCATGAAGTTTTCATTATCGTTCCAGACAACAACATCATCATCAACACATACTTTACATTAAAATTGACTTTATAATTATTCGATAAGAAATAAATCAATCCATTCTTATGATTTAGTTTAGAATAGTTGTTATTACTTTGTCTTGTTTTATTCAGAATGAATAAAATTGTTGGATATAACGAATGGTACATGAGATCATGAGAAGGAAATGAGTAGAACTAAACTACAGTAGCAGCTTTGAACGCTTACGAAAGTGATCTTGAGGCAAGTCCAGCCGATGAGAAAATGCTACGTATGAAGTATAAGCTTTTATTACTAATGATAAGCACCTATTCGCTCAGGACAGAGTTGAATGAAGAATACTGGTGAGCGGCCTATGCTCCTCCGAGATGGGTTACAGGCGTAAGTAGTAGTAAGTAGATAAGCACCTATGACCATACTGTGGATCTCGTGGAAGAATGTTTCACAATCATATGAACGAGTTTCTATATCGTTCATTCTTTAGAATCTAAGATTCAAAACCACTTAACAGTCTAGACAATTTCATTAGTCGTATAAATTTAATATATCCACTTAAGTTGTATGGAGATAATTTGTGGGGATCGGTATTAAGTTTTAGTTGATTGAGTTCATCACAGACTGATGCCGGTAAAGCACCATTGAAAACCAAGGGGCACTAGACAGATGTTTCGTCTTAATACGGAACTTATCAACAGTATCCCCACCCCAGAAGCTTCATGTTGGCGAACCCCTTACCATTTAAGGTGCACACTTCTGAGAAGCCCTATACTGAGACGAAACAAATATCGATTGCTTCTTAGTTTTCAATAAATCCAATCAACCGAAACTTGATACCAATCCCCACAAACCATCTCAATTCAACCAAAGTGGATACATTAAATTTATATGATTAATGAAATCCTCTAGGCTATTAAGTAGTTTTGAATCTTAAATTCTAAAGAATGAACGATATAGAAACTCGTTCATATGACTGTAAAACATTCTCCCACGAGATCCACAGTATGGTTTTGGGTGCTTCGTTAATCTAATTCACATTTCTCCTATGTTGATTTTATGCACTTTAGTAATTGGATCAACGAAATGTTGTTAATAAATTACCACTTTATGCTTGTATCCTTGGGGCTGAAGGTATTTGCATTATATCCAGTTGTCCATGCATATTGTGTTACTCGACAATGTATATCTTTTGATTATCGGTAGAAAGGTTGCAATCTTTTATGTTCGAAAGCTCTCAAAATGCCCTACACCCTGTATCCTGTGCCAAATTTTAAATATCTACAGATATTTTGATATGAAATTAGCCTACCTATATTCTGTTTACGCTTTTATTGCGATTGTATTTCCTCTTTCTGATAGTTCATTCATCATTCTCAACAATATAATCGACACCACCTATTGATGCACTAGTCTTCCTCATCGTTCTTACGCATATATTCCTTCAATATTCAAACCACCGAGCTGATATGATTTCGCTTATATTACATAGTGGTGTTGAGGTTGTCACTGGCACTTATGTTAGACAGTAGACCACAAAGTATATAATTTGCTTCAAAGTCACTCTAGGTTTTCAGAAAAACTACCCTGTTCTAACCAATTTCTTTGGACTCTGATAGAAGACTACGAAATGTATACTTATTACGCTTCTCCTCGTATATAACCTTACCCATTTCATACTCACCAATGCAAAACATTGTCTTCTGTAGCACTCCTTTATCCAGTGGATAAGTTATTATCACCTCTTCATCTAAATTACGCATCATACACCCTGAAACTAATAACATCATTTCAGTGATGCTCAGTGACCCTGAAACTCGATTCTCAGATCTCATTGGTCTACCACTATAGTTTAATTCTATCAGGGAATGATTTAATACACGTGAAATGAACAGACATCTTATGTATAAATGAAATGAACACTGATGTTATTGTGTGGAACTACAGTGAATCATTTTAGTTAGAAGAATTCTATTCAGATAACAAAGAAAGTTTGTAACTCAGGAGGGTGGTCTTTGTTATACTGTATTCTTACAGCTAGATGATATGATTGTAGAGCATTCGTTATCATTCTTGACGATTTGATTGGTGTAAACTTCTGGTAGAAAAGATTTTCTCCGTAAGTAACTATCATCTCGTTCTATCGACCGTGAATTTGATTAATTACTACTGACACTTGTTATGTCAATTTTTGTACATTCATTTTGACTCCTTTCCCTCTTGACCTGATTCAAAGTACTGTAATTGTTTATTAATTTCATAATTGGTTGACAATTCACATCTATTTCACTATGTTTATTAATTCCTGATTAACCTGAATTCTAAGCTTCAAAAATTTCTCTGGTTTTCTTTATGTTCTTTTAAGTTAACATCATCACATTTACATAATCAAACTTGAATACACAACTGTCTTTATGTTTTCATTTAAGAGACGAGATGTTGTAGCGTTTAACGATCAACTGATGTTCACGTAGGTGTTGATGAAAAGCTTGGCGGTTTTGTCCAATGTAATGTTTGTTACGATATAGTTGGAGCGGGATCAGTTGTGGAGGGTTTTTCAATCAGCCTAGTTGAAGTATGACCCCTCGAGTTTCTCAACAGATTGGTACCTCAGAGTTTCCTTCGTCATTAACTCCTGCTCGAGGTGCAAATCAACAATTTAGAACACCTCTGAGTGCCTTATATCCTACTATAACTCCCGGTTTCTCGTCATCGTCATCCATGTCTCAGCGTATGTTTATGAGTCCTCAACAGCATTCTCATCAATTACAACAACAGAGTATGATTCGTGCTCATATAAAGCGTCAACTATTCAATTTACGTTCTACCGAAGACGAAATACAACCTATATTTGCTGATACAAATACAAATGTGGAGCGTGCATTGATTGACTTACGTGATCGATCAGGACATCAAGGTATTAATGATCTAATCACTTCATTGAAACCAGTCATATCCAACTTATTGCCTACACTTAGTCAAGATGATGCTAGACTGCACGATACTCCTGGACAGAGTACACATTCCAATCGTCCTATTACTGCTACAATGCGAGTGAATGGGGTGATGAGATCCAATGTACCAGTTAATAATAGTCAACCCACAGAAAATTTAGAGTTATCTTTGCAATTATTACAACGACGTGAAACACAAATACTTCAAACAATTGTACAACTGCATTCGAAACATCAATGATTTAAATCAGAAACTCTCGAATATCCGCTCAGCAAATGTTCCATTTGCTACAAATCCTGTCATGCATGAGCTGCAGTTACAAGCATTTCAAGTTGTTCAACAAATTGATGCTCAACAAGCCCAGTTGAAACATGTGCGCAGTCAAGCTAGCATGCTTAAACAAATTACTGTGTCGTCAACAAATTTATCTGGTTCTCAGGTACATAATACCACTATCACACCATCATTAATAAGCAGTAGCGTCGCTGGTCAACCTGTTACTAATCTACACATGATTCCTGGCCCATCGGCTGCGTCAGTTAATCCAATGAATTGTAGCGCATTCAATTTATCGACCAGCTCAGCGTCTGCTTTATCATCATGGTCTCCTATTTCAACACAAAATGGACGTAGTGGAAAAACAAACCAACCATCAAATATTTCTGCAGTCAGTAATAATCTTGATTCAGAAAATGCAGATTTATTACAAGATCAGTCGAATTTTAGTATGAATTCTTTGTTATGGGAATCTAGTCCATGGTCAGGTTCTTCACCACATTTAAATAATAATTTTTCAACAAATCGAAGCTCACTGTCAACTGATAGACGTTGGACATCTTCTGGTAGTAATAGTGGTAATGGTGATGGAGGAACTGGGGGCGTCATCGGCACTGGCAATAACACTGGTGGTGATAGTTTGTCATCAAGTCGTCTACAATTCCTATCGTCTCAACTTTCGTCACTCGGTGATCCTAGATGGTCTGATTTAATAAATAACGATATTACGAACTCAACCAATAATAGTAATGCAAAACGACAATCAATGAGTGCTGAAATGATGGATGAACTGCAACATAATAGTAGTGGTGGTGCTGGTACAACAGATTATGCAATGATCCCGTTCATGTAGACATCGTTTGATTTATTTTCTTTTGTTACGTTGTCTATTTTACTTTGCATAGAAGTAATAGTAGAGAAATTGTTGGCCTGTGCTTAACGTTCCTTCTAACAGCCTTAATAGTCTAATTGAAATTTCTGATATGACTTTAATGTATACTACTAAGTGTTATATCGGGTCATTACAGTAAGATTAATCGTTTATTGGTTTCGGTGTTTGATTTTTATGCTTGTTATTCTTTAGAATGTAATACTAACATAAATTTCTATTATGATCTATTACATAATCACATGTTATGTAATCAGTAAAGTAAAATTTATGCCCTTAAAGAAGATTTTCTTTTAAATGAAACAAATGATAACTTATGATAAACACTGACAGCTATCAGTTTTCATTAGATGTAATCGTACTTTTATAAAGTAAAATAATAAACAAAATTATTCTGTTAATTGAATGACATGAATCCATAGAGATTAACATTGTTTCGAAGCAGTTAACACATGTTTCTATGTAATTCTGACAATATGAATGGAATATTTACACATCTACAAGTAACACAATAAGTGTATTCTACTTTTCATAATCATCTGATTTCATTATTATTGCTAAAGGGAAAATATCATGAATTAAGTGATAGGAGATAGGGGTAGGCTAGTCGAGGACTGAATAGTTTAGTGGGTAACCAGGGTTTGGGTTATGAATGACCTCAAGGACTGCAAGTACATCTTGTTGATAAGTGTTAAATAGTACAATACCTTAGGTATGTGGTTTCTTGTGGATTACCCCCAAAACACCTTACAGTATGCGACTGCATTGGGATGTTCAATAATTGCATAAGCCTATTATTACAAGGCATCATCTTAACACACAGATCACTTGACAACACTTTTCTTGGTACTAAAATAGGTCTCCTCAGCAATAAGCGCTCATAGGCCATTTAAGAGTTAAACTCAGTATAATTAAACCTCACAGAAAGAGCTTAAGCTTCAGACCACTTAGTTTATATCTAATTTTACTGCAATCCGATTTACGTAAGAGAAACGTCTGTACACCTATGTATTAAGGTTTAAGAAACAATTAACTGTGTCTGAAACATGTTCTTAGATCACAGGAAGATCTAAGAAAACCTGCGAATAAATCGGTGACTCCACTACATTCCTTAGAAACAAGAAATACAATTAACTTCGATGCAGCTACAATACTTCGCAAAGATTTCGCCGCATATAAGAAAAGACTAACATCTGAAGTCTATTTACACATGACGAATACAATATAATGTGAATAGAAGAGATGGAATACAATTAGCTACATCATGGCAACTGTTGATTAACAAAAAGATAACTTGATCATTATCATCCACCTTATGATTATTGTCAATTACGCAAACAATAACCACAACAACAATTATCAATTAATCAATTACTATGTGGAATTTATCACTAGTTATTTCATTTCAACAATGCCGCTCACTGTTCTACTTCTGTCAATCAACATAATCGTCGGTGTATTTAATTTATGCAAAGGTTATGGTTATGAGTATACTTGCTGGATTAATCTTACTCATAGCCAAGGGCTTAAATTGTACTATAGTCACTAATAATAAAAAAAATTGAATAATCGCCACAACATACACATACATGTTAGTTTTGTTCACACTTGTAAAACATACACATTTTAGTTGACTGAATTCCTCATATAGTGAACACTACTGAGGAGTTGCATGCTATGAAGAAACAGTTCTCCCTTGGTTTTCAATGGTATCTTACTAGCATCAGTGTGTGATGAATTACAATCAACTAAAACTTAATGCCAATCTCTGCACTCAAAAGATGATTGCTCAACCTCTACTTTTAATTTGGTCTAAATCTCAGAAAGGCCTTCTCAAACATAATTGTTACTCCCTTACCTCACTTGATTGACCTTTTACTATAAGCCATCTTATCTTCATTTTTGAACACATTGCATATCAGTTTTATGAGGAGATTCCATCTTATCACGCAAACGTAACTTGTTCACTTTTATTACTTTGTATCAGGACTTCCATGACATTTTGATGAATACTTGACGATATTTTCTCGTCCTGTTGAATAACGTGCCTTTTATTGTACCTATGTTCCCTCACTTACTGTCATTTACAGATATTATTGATTATTTCTATCAAACATTGTATATATTCTTGAGTGTACAAATTCGAGGTGGTGAAATCGTCAGAATGAGAACTATTCACCTAAATATACATGAAAATGAGCAAAAATAGAATAAACTACTGAATATTATTCAGTAGTGTATGCAACAAATAAAGAATTTAAAGTGGAGATATTATTCAAATGTGATTAACTGATTTATCAATCATTGAATAATAAATTTAGTTTTATAAAAGACAACTATCATCTTGTAGTGTATGATAATGTAATATTCACCGTTCTACTAGATAATGATTAATTTAAAGAGGATCTAGTTGTACATGATATTTGACTTTGGTGAAAAATTTGTACTTCAACAATAGATCACAATTGTCTAATAGGAAGTTTAGAAACATTAAAGACAGAGAACACTGAATACTGACCATTGTATACACCAAATCTTGGTGGAATTAATGAGTATTGCATTGCGAAAGCTACAATATTTTATTATCTTTGTCTTTTAGATTTATCTAGGCATAAATTTACTGAACTAAAGAGAAATAACGAGAGTAAATGTATGTTGTTGGGATATGTATACTGTCACTTTATAAAAAGTATAATGATTCCTTTCAGTAGTCAGTTTTGGTTAATCTACAAGCAACCTGATCAACTGTCTCAACATCATCCATGTTCACAAAATGTCTTAATTATGAAAATAAAAGTACAGTTTTGAGAATTTTATGTTGTTGGAGATAGTCAGCTGATAACCTGAACATCCAAATTTCGTGCTGTTTAGTACTTATTATCTCAGTTCATCTAAAATCTTGAAGAAACTGATGCCTCTTATTTGATTCAAATCCATATTATCTAGTTTCACAACTAGTGATGCTAACACTGTATAATTCGGCTAGTGACAGGCTTCATGTCGAACTGAAATATCGGCAAAGATTCATCGATAGATAATGACAAATGTCATACTTATGTTAATACACTGATAGCTAATATAACTGTTTTGAGGAATTTCAGCCATCGGATACTGCTAGGTTACACAGTGTATTAAAAGGCATACAAAAACTTATTACCACAGAACAGTCTCTGTAAGTAAAATTATTCTACTTCATTTAAAGTTTCTCATGAATACTTAGAATCTTTTAAAATGAAAAATGAATATTGCTTTTGACCGGGTAATTTATAATATAAAAATGTCTTGAAAGCGATTTACTGATTAGTTCTAAATGCGTTGATTGCATTTTTATGCACATTTACTAAACTTTCTATTACTGATCTTTGAAGACGTGGCTTAATTTTAACATCACTTAACTTTCAATTTGTAGGATGTAGAATACAGTCTCTATCCATGCACTTCATCCAGGTAGCATATGTAGTCCATTGTCACAATTAAAATGTAACTCAGAGCCAAGTACAAGAATTTTTACTTAAGTAAATCAATAACGTTACTACTTTACATTGTCAATTTTATACTGATGACTTATTTCGTAATAGACACATTATTCGACTAGAAGATACAAACACTTCCAAATTGTATATAAATACTCATTTCATATGTACAGGTGTTTTTGGTCTCAAGCATATTGGTAAAGGTGGTGGCGTTGATAAGAAAAGGCTGAGTTCGAGTAATGGTGTAGACACTGACGCTGACATATTAGTAGTATTTAAGTGCTAAGCTCAGTCACAATTCAATGTGTATATACCTGCATGAGCCAAAAATAGTTCATATGAAAACTTATTTAGTCAAACAATCTGATATAAATAATGAGGAATTTTTCCGTTCTATTTCTGATGACTTCATTATTCATCAGCATAGAAAAGTTTACTTTATCAGAAAAATTTGAATATCTCACCTAAATGTTGACATAAAATCCTGTTTCCACTTAAGGGTGCTTAGAATTACAGTTAGCTTTACAATTAATGGAACTTTTATCTCATCCATCTATTCGGATCAAAAGTATTATTAAATCTACATGAATTCGTCATTACGTTACTTCTTCATGATCTGTAAGTATTTAACAGTGATGTTTGCATAAGTAGAAATAATGTTCAGGAAGTTTTTCGGTCAAATAAATCTGAAACATTAATCACTACTTTATGTGTATGCAAATTTGAGACAAAATGTATTCTAAACGCTTGGGTTTATCTCCACTTCAGTAACAACATCATTTCATGTGAAAACTTTCAACGAATAAATGAAACCAAAGATTGGATATATAAAGTATGTTAATAAAGCTTAGATACCTTCACATACCTGGGAAGCATCATCGATGAACAAGGAGGATCCGATGCAGATGTAAGGGCAAGGATCGGCAAAGTAAGAGCAGCATTCCTACAGCTGAAAAATATTTGGGACTCCAAACAACTGTCTACCAACCTCAGAGTTAGACTCTTCAATTAGAACGTCAAGACAGTTCTTCTCTATGGAGCTGAAACGTGCAGAACTACTGCAAACATCCCCAGGAGGGTATAGGTATTTAGTAACAATTGTCTACGTAGAATATTGAATGTCTGTTGGCCGGAAACCATCAGCAACAGCCTACTATGGAAGAGAACAAACCAACTTCCAGCTGAAGAGGAAATCAGGAAACGACGTTGGAAACGGATAGGACATACATTGCGGAAATCATCTGACTGTATCACGAGACAAGCACTAACGTGGAACCCTGTTGGAAAACGGAAAAGAGGAAGACCAAGAACACACTGCGTCGAAAGCTGGAAGCAGACATAAAAAGGATGAACAGTAACTGGAGACAGCTGGAAAGGAATGCTCGGGACAAAGTTGAATGAAGAATACTGGTAAGCGGCCTACGCTCCTCCGAGAGGGGTAACAGGCGTAAGTAAGTAAGTAAGTAATGAAGCTTATAGAATAATATATAGGTGATTAATCGAATGATAAAGAACAACTTACGATCTCTTCATCCAAAGAATGAGTAAAGGTATTATAAATTTAAATTTTAATACAACAACCAATGTTGTCAATTTGAAACCCTACAGCTTATATGATTATATTTCATAAAATAGATGGAAGTTTTATTCAACAACTTAGAATGTCATTTAATTGTGAAACTGAAACCCCTGGATAGGTGTCTAGGGTGAAACCAGGAAGCACTGGTTTACAATGATACTCTACCAACATCAATCTGTGATGTATTTAACTAACTGAACATGGACTGTATTCGATTCTATTCACAAAATGATCATGTTTGATTGATTGTCAATGAGTTGTATTGTCTACTAGTTGATTCACCTAATAACTAATCGACTTGTAATATTTCATCTTCCTAGGTATCATTAACTCATGATTCGTCATTAATTAAACAGTCTTTTTTTTCCTTCAGATATTTACATTCCAAGTGAAAGGTTGATGTTGATCTCAATGTGATGTTGTCATTTTGATTTTCGATTAGTTTTGATATCCATTTGAATTCATT